>JABSTQ010006288.1:0-79106 GCA_013358835.2 Ixodes persulcatus | reverse complement strand
CCTCTTCTGCTACTGTGCAAATGCAGACGGACGCGCACTTCGGTTGTTTTAAACCTAAGGGCCCCACATAAAGCACACGGCTGAATAAGCATCAATTATTGTGAAGTGTTCGCGGATTTGGCTTTTAAATGTCATGCACATAGGAAGCACAATGGTGGTGTAAAGTACGCCGAAATCGTAATGGTGCACTTTAAGTAGGGTGACCAGACGTTCCGTTTTGGCCGGGACAGTCCCGTTTTTGAGGTCCGCTTCTGCCGTCCCGTCTTTTTGTCCCAATGAAGAACCATGTCCCGTTTTTTGTCCCAATAAAGAACCATGCGAGTTAAAGCGAACCGCAACTATGTCTACTCGTTACAAGTATATTTTACAAAAATTAGCGTAGGGACTTAAAAAAAATTACCAAGAGAGTAAGATTTAGAACTGTTCTTCCCCATAAACATTTTTTCTCTTGCGAAGACGCGAGTGTAGAAATATTTTTTGAGCTACCGGATATAGCACTCATGTGTGCTTGAACTTCACATATATATGTGGGAAGACTTTTACAACCGAGTCTTGCCGGATAAAGTCCTGCTTAGGAAACTTCGGTTGTCGGCAAAATACTCCCACACCAACGACGGACCCGAAGCAGGACCTTCCAAATGAGTGCATGCAACTGAACCGTGAGTGTGACTGTTCCCTAGGCCCTGGGGCATTAGTGCAATATGGTAACGTTTTGAAATAAGAGCAGTTCTTTCATTAATTTTTTCCGACCAATTTATATCTTTAGTACCCCTTCTTCCACTGGCTGGGATGTCCCGTTTTCTACCTTGAGGAATAGGGTCACCCTAACTTTAAGGTTATATTATACAGGGTATGTTCAGCGAAATGCGGGCCAAATCGTTTTTGCCAAAACTATGCATCGCACAAAAAAAGTCTTGTGTTGTTTGGTCCTGAGCCACTGGCCTATTTAGAAAAATTATTACAAAGCAATGTTGCTAATAATGTGTATGTGGGCTGATTATTGTGTTTTTTTTTTTCTTCCGATTACAGCATAGACGGGGGGTATCTCCAAGGAGAAGGAGTGGATCCCCGCCCCTGCCCGTTTCGATCTGGATGAGCATCGTACCGGCGTGCGGTTGTGTATCACTACTGCGTGGTGCGCGTTAAAGACCTCAGGCTAGCGGTTGTACCGCGCTGGCTAAATTACTCATCTACAGCTGAGACAGCAGACGCCCACTGAGGCAAACTAGCATCCGACTGTATAAACATACACACAATTTTTCTTTTTTTTTTTTTGAGAAGGAGTGGGATTATGTAGAGAAGCTAGTGGGTTTTTCTATAGGTATGAAGCTGTACGAAGTAAGGTCAGAATGGAAAAAGCGCCACCAAGTTCCGCCTGGTCCCAAAAAGCCACAATAATGAACACGGAATTCAGAAGAATTTTAATACGAAGGACTACCGCATGCAGCCACACTTTTTGAGTTCGCAATGACATTTGATTATGATCACAAATATTCCTGCTTTGCTCAAGGTCGCCTACTTTACACACCATATTGGTGATCTTTAGCGCAGTAGGAATATTTTTTCCCAGAATTAAACGTCATTGTTAACTTTACAAATGTGGCTGTCTGTGTAGGTCCTTCGTGTTTTTATTCTTTTTACTTCTGTGTTCAATATTTCATTTTTTTTTCTCATGATTTATCCCTTTGTGTTTTTGTTTCCTATGTGTTCATTATTTTATTTTTAATTTTTATCAGGTTTTAGTTAAAGATATGATGCCCTCGTCATTTTCTAGTCCGGGAAACAGTGGTGACCTCGTTGTGTTCAAGGAGCAGTTATGACCTTTTCATCTTTTATTGCTTCCGGCGAGCAACGGTGTCTGTGTGCGTGTGTGTGTGCGACGTGTTAATCACACGGGATGATTTGACGATCGAACGGAAAAACAAGGCCAGCGAGGAGCGACGGGAACTTTGAACATCACACGGTGCAAGGAAGGACTTCAACGACGAGGCTAGCAAGCAAGCCCTTGTCAAAACTGCTGTGCTCGACCGGAGAGTTGAATCAGGACTGTGACTCTGTGAGTAGGAATCAACGACTTTGGAACTTTCGTATAGTTTACATCTTAATTGTTGCCTTCCGTTTGTTTTATTTTAATAGGTGTGTTTGTGCTATTACATTTTTAGTCTATTTTAATGGTTGTCCGTGCTATATTACAGTTTTGTTTCTTATCATGTTTTCTTGAACGGGGGAAGTACTTGTTTAGAGTTTTGGCGCTTTCATGTATAAAACTTTTTTTGCAAACCATATTCTCGGTCTGCTCCCTCGACAACCAATCCCGCCAAAGGGCTGTGACTTTCCGACGTCGAATGATATGTTACAATGTTTCCTAACTAGCGATCGCCTGCATTCTATCTTTGTAGCATACATATTTGTCAAAATGACAAATTCCGATCCAGGCCAATAAAGATTGGTCAGTGGCCTATTCTGTAGATATATCTACGTAAACACACGTTTGGCAGTGTGGGATAGCAGTAAAATGTATATTTTGTGGATATTCATAGAAATGCATTATATGATCCCATGTCTGGACCTGGAAAGTATGGTACCTGCCCCATGGCAATAATTTTCATGTGATGCTAGAAGGAGCATCACATGAAAATTTCTTTATATGGGGTGGGTACCCTATTTGCCAGGCCCAAACACGGGATCATATAAAGCAGTCTATATATGCTATATAAGGAATTGGGCAGATATGGGTATATAAGGAATTGGGCAGATATGACTATATGCATCCAGATACGGCCTGATTATGCATATCGGGCCATATCTGCCCAATTCCTTATATATTCATATCTGTATTTTTTAATATAAGTCCATATATGACATTTTTGTAAGGGAAACACCGAACTGGCCTCTTCGCCTCGAAGGCCCGCACGTTATTTGCAGGCATTGCTTCATTTCCTTTACCGACTGCTCCCCCCTCCTTCTGCGACTCTTTATCATCTGGGACATTTCTCATGTTTCTTCTCCCCAGAAATCCTTTTCCCGAGTCCGCCTTTAACGATTGAAACTCTTTCTGGCCATCTCGCCATGAGCGCGTTTGTCCCGATTTGTCTTTGTCTAGACCCCTGCGCATGGAGTATTCCTCCGCGAAATCTGCCACCTTCCGGAGGTCCATTTCTGGGTCCCTATCTTGGACCCAGAACCTGACGGTCTCCGGAATGCCTCGTAAAAACTGCTCTACCGCAAGGTACTCGATCACCTTATCATGATCCCCGTACACGTCTGAGCTCTTTAACCGTTCTACCAGGTTAGCCTTCAGGGTGTACGCAAAATCGGGAAAGGACTCCGTTCCCTTCTTAGTCGCCGTGCGGAACCGCTGGCGGAACGCTTCTGTCGAAAGACGGTACTTCTTAAGAAGTGCGGCCTTCGAGCTTTCGTAGCTCTCGGCCTCCTCTCCACTTAACCTTGCAACCACGTCAGCCGCCTCACAGGGCAACAGCGTCAACAAATACTGAGGCCAATCTTCGCGTGCGAAACCTGCTCGCTCGCAGCTTCTCTCGAAGTTGACCAGGAAAAGACCAATGTCTTCTCCTAGTTTGTACGGCTGCATTAAGTCCTTAATCTTGTCTCTCTCCGCTAGCCGCAGCCCCGATCCAGGACGACTTGAACGCTCAGCCTCAATTTTCGCCTGCTCTACCTCCAACCTTTTTAGTTCTAACTCATGAGACCGCCTATCGCGTTCGCGTTCCTCCTTCGCTTTTTGGTCCGCTCTTGCTTTTCGTCCCGTTCCTGAATCGACTCCGAAGCCTCCTGAAGCTCTACGTCGGACACTTCCTTTTCGCGAAGTGGCTCCATGATCGGTTTCTTTCGCTTTGCCTGCCCCACGCTTATGCCAAGCTCCTCGCATAACGCCACCAACTCAGGAATGCGTAGCCTACTGACATCCATAGTCCCGAGTGTCGCAATCTCCCTCCCCTATCTAACTCAGTCAGCTTGAACTTCGCTTATTCTGAGCCGAAAGGGCAGCCTTCTACTCGCGTACCTAACACTGAGCAAAAGGTCTGGCAAATCAAGGGAACATTGCAAAGCACTCAGCCGTACCAGTAATCATGAGCAGGCACGTCATCCCGCCGCAGCCAACCAGTTGTTGTGACCGAGGAGTTCCCCAGGAAGACTCAGGCAGGGCCAGGCCAGGACAGGAACCGCAGGCCGACTCCAGGCAGGGACATCAGGAGACGGGAGGGTGTCCCACGATAAACTCTGTTTAATTACATATGTGCAGAAGTTTCTACATCGTCCGAGAGCACACTTTGCGACCTCTCGGTTGCTCTTTTTATAGGGTCGCTGTAGGTGCTCCAGCGGTTGGCAGCCGATGGTGGCCGAACTGCCAACGAACGTCATGTACAGGCCCCGCCCCCACTCATGCTCTCGAGCACGCACGCACGCACACGCACCCACTGCAGCGTCGGACAGGCTTCCCAATCCGGCGTCGGAGCACTCTTGACCTCGATAAGCCGCGCCAGGAGTCGGTGACGAAGGGTCCGCTGTCAGCTCGTGAGACGTTGACCGTGATGGAGATGATCCCCTCATTATGCGGCGTCGTGGCTCAGGAAAGGATTAGCCGGATAATCCGCAAGTGGCGCCGGAAGAAAACCACTGAACGTACTCGCCCGGAAGTCCCGCCGCCGACGTCGTCCCCCGAAATCCTCTCCCGGCAGTGCAGCTGGTTCCTGGATCGACTGACCCCCGCCTCGGGCCAGTGCGATTACAGCCAGAGAGAAGAGTTCAGCTCAGCTCCGCTCCCAGGTGTGGCGGCGTCAACACGGCGCCGGGCGACGTGTTCTGTCCACAACGGCTCAGACAGCCGGTCGCCGACGTTCAATGGGAAGGCCAAACCCCGCCGGGTGGACAAGAAGGGGAGGCGAAGGAAGGACGTGGCCTTGGCCAAGGCCTATCGCAACAGCCTCAAGATGAATTGCGCGGGTGCTTTACAGAGTCGGTGCCAAGATCAGCAAGATCAGCAAGTCGAATTTCCCAATGGCATGCCGTAGGCAGCGTAGCGTGCCTGACAGTCCACCACTGCACGCTAACGTGCCGAACACTTCGAAAAATACTTAATGAGCCATAAGGTTTGGCTGAATGACCATGAATGATTAACTGCGTCAATGGGCCTCGAAGGGGCATTAAAGCTCCTGTCTCATGGCGGCCATCTTGAACAAGCCATTTGTTGAACCAGTAGATAACGGAACCAATCCGTGTGGCCGAAAAAAAGCGTAGTATGGCTCATGGCACTGAAGTTCCTCCTCCGTTTTTAGTTTCCTAATTTCTGCCACTCCTCTGTCCACGTTGCACATTCGCCGCGTGCTCTCGCCCATGTCACGCGGTGTCAAAGCAGCCAAATGTGCACAGCTGCTAAGAAAGGCCAGCTAACCCAGCCAGCTCATCTATCGGAAGATGCCAAGGTAGGCAACTTTCATTCTTTGAAATGAGCTTCTGATCAGCTGCGCAGTTATTGCCACACGCCTTCGTAAATAAATATCACCCAGTGATTAAAGATCTTTCGGCTTGCATTGTCCACATTAAGTGCATTAAAAGATATATTTGTTGGGCATAAACGTTTTGGAGACTCGTTTTTCAAGACATGGGTTGATAAGGACGTCGACGATGCACATGGCAAACCTCGCCGACGGATCTGTTTGATAAATATAACAACACTTGAAAAGCGACTGCTTGTTGCAGAATATTGATTCGCAGGAAGGCGTTGCTTGTTGGTTGAATTAAAGGGCCTAAAAAAAGTGTGCTTACAAATAACCTATTCCTTGAGGTGCTCACTAAGAGATAGCTTTGTTGTTACCGTAGATAGTTTCGATATTATTGATAGCTACACTTGATACTCCGTTGCGCCTTTGCGCAAGTACACCCTATTGTTGTCAGACTGCAAAAAAAAAAAAAGAAAACGTAATAAAACTTTCTAATGGCGGGGATGTTAGAAATGATGTGATGTTTGCGTGCGGAGTGAACTGAAAGACACCTTTCTCTTCCCGAAAGGAAATTGTTCGTTTTGACTGTTAGTCGGCGCTACTCGTAAAATATAGTATCATGTAGAACGAGATAATTATTTATACATGTCGCTGTAAGTCATAACGGAGTCGACGCCGGCAGCCCTCGACGCGAACCAAGCAGAGCCAAAAACGCTACGTCACGGAGGTCGTCTTCTAATGCGTGCGTCATTACCGGCTACACCAATTAATCGTAGTGCATGCACAATGAACTTGTGCCTTAGGCGTGCATGGTTTCGTTTGTGTGTCTTTTATCTTTTGACCGCAACTTGATTTATAAGCGAACATCCTATCGCAGAATTTCTTTTCGAGAAACAGGTTGAAAATGGCACTTTATTTACATTATCAATTTGATGGTGACTGAAAGGTGACTGGGTGTCAGAACACAGCCATTTCTCAAATCGCTGCTAATAGGTTATTAAAATTCCTAGACAAAAATTCAGCTTACAAAAAAAAATACATTCTAGACACCGAATATACTTCTGTAAGAGCGTGTAAAGTTTAGGAATAATACGACAACCTAGAGAATATGACGATAAAGCAAACACTATTTTCTTCTAGCTTAGGTGAATACCCACTTTTGGAAAAAAACGCCTTGCGCCCATGCACTAAAATAAAAGTTTTTGCTAAACAACAAACATGACAGTCATAAAACATAAATATTCTATAATTAAACTTTTTTACGCGTCTATTTTTTTCTTTACTCGGTTCCAGAAAGTTTCTTTTCATTGAATCTTATAAAACGCGTTGCATTTTTTTATCAATTTTTCAGTTTCTTGACAAAATATCTAAATGTTCCTGAGGACTGTAATTGTCTAGTATCATTGAGCACAAATAGAATTTTGGTGCTTTCCTCTAAAATGTTTATTGGCGGAATGACACGAAATGTTGGCCACTGTCCTAAGTCTCTAGACCGAGGTAAAAAAGCACCAAGGTCTTCATATGGTCGTCATTTTCGTCGATTTAATAGCCAGATTCTTCTTGAGCTCTCGAGTTCTGGCGAGCCCATCATAACACGCGTAGAGATGTAAGATTTAAAAAAAACACAATAAAATAATTAAAAAAAAACAGTTTTTTTTTGTTTTTTTTAGCCAGGATAAAATTGAAAAAAAAACAAAACAGAGCTCTCAAACTGAGAAACGCTGCCGCGCGCCCGTCCACCTCTCGCTGGACGTCGGGAAACTTCTGTCTATCGTCGCAGAATACAGAACCTGCAAGGGAATTTGGTCAAAAGAGGGAGTTTGGGAGTCTGCGAAGCACCTGGATCCATCCACGCGGTGGGATTTTCCTTCAACCAACCCTTCAGTTCCCTGTCCTCTTCTGTACTGCATATTCCCCCTTCTTCTGCGGCATGTGAAAGAAACTGGTCCGAGTTTGGAAATGTGCACACCAAGCTACTCAACCGGCATGCAGGGGATTGCGTGCAAAAACTTGTGTATGTGCAATCTAACCTGAATGTCCGGAATGCTTCTTCCGCTGCACAGCGAAGCATTGACGGGTCAAGTGGAAATGAATCGAATTTATCGGACACGGATTAATATAAATGTCAGTCTTGACGCTTTGATGTGAAAGCAATGCCTTGACGTAAAATCGTACCTAGATTTTGAAACCGGGAGCTCTGCTGGAGCCTGGGACTTTTGTGGTGCAGTAATGTAATAATTAAATTATTTTCAGTGTTAACCAATTAAATGTATCGGGCTTTTCATAGCTCGGTGCGCTATCGTCTTTGTTTTAAATTTTTCGTATTTTTCTAAAAAAGAAACGGGAAAACGCTGTTTTTTTCAAGCCCCTTAAAATTTCTTGAAATTTTACATGTCTCAAAACCCGGTGAGAGGTTGTTTTATAAAGACATTTCTTGAACACCAAGATTTTCTTTCCACACTGGCAAAACAAGGGCATTTTTACACCGCCACCACGTGCGGTATCGCGGTGCTTCGCAGCATAGAAGAATACTTTTTATGTAGTGAAATCTCACGAAAAACAAAATAATAGTAAGAGATCTGTGGGCATAAACCAGATTAATTTGTTAATTGCATATACAGGGCAGAGGATGCTTACTTACATTGGAGAAGAACGGTTTCGGTACGATGACAAGCCATTACAATGTTGGCACCGCTGGTTCAGAATGATCCTTTCGAAGCTTCAATAGGCCCGAAATGCCGATTGCCATGGCAACGTATACCGTTAAGCCACTTCAGCGTGAAGGGTTGTGGTCGTCTATATGTCACTACCTGTTTGCGTCCTGCTAGTAGGCGGGGAAGGCAATTCCGCTCTTTTCACAGGATCCAGTGACTAAGCTTCCCAAGCGAAAATTTTCCAACAGACTATTATAATAGGCGACATGTTAAAAATTCTGTATAGGCTTGAGTGCACACAATGGCATGGGCGTGAACACTCCTGGGCAAGCAGGCTAAGTGTATTACGCAATACACTTTGGATACTCCGAACAGCCTAAGAATAGGGTACAGTACGAACTTAACATCATCCAAGATATATTTATTTAGGAGGAGCAAGTTTAAAAAAAAAAAACAATCACCGCATGCACTTCTTACACATACAGCAAAAATCAATGAAGACGTAAGTAATCACGCATGATAGAGGAATCATAACCCTGATGATTTCTCCCCCGCCTCAGGTACTTGACAGTTCAAAAATATTCATCTGCAGCTGAACCACCTTCATGATTACGAAGGGTACGCGTAAGTTGCTTTGGTCTCCACAATATTTCGTTAAATGCGTAATATGTCTTCGTTCAACGAATACCTACGTTCAAGGAATACTGTAGCTAAACTGAAAATGTTGGCCCACATTACCACAGCACCCTCTTTGCAACCTTCAAAAATAAAGTGAATTCAGTTTAACAGTACCTTATTTTACAATTAAATGTGCATTAGGTCAAAATAAGGGTACTGAAAGGATAGGTACACGAGAGTACAACTCTAGAAGCAGCATTTTAGGCTCTTGTGGGTGTAAAAGTGTTCTGGTGTGTGGCTTTAGAAAGTGTCTTATATGCGCGAGTTCTCGTGCAAACAAAACGGTTCACTGTGCAAAACTCACGCGCCCGTAACTTCACCTGCGCACTGTAGAAAATTGTGAGCTAAATATATCTTAAATGGTCGGTTCAAGAAGATCAGAATGACAGAAAGTGCAGCATAATCGGTATGTTGGAAGCAGCACCCCCTTGCATTCCAAGAATAGGATAAATGAAATTAAAAAAGAAATTGGCGGATTGAGCATTTTCTTCCCTCTGTAAAGGTATTGTTCAGCCGTAAATGGGATCAGGAGACGTTAATAATTTTGCAATGTTTTTGCTTGCTCGATTTTCTTTAGAACCCAGTTTCAGAAGAATTACCTGATTTTTGCCGTTGCGGCGCTGCTGCCAGCACAAAGATGGCACCATGGTAATAGTGACACATGAAGCATGAAGCGTGGGACAGTTCTCGGGCCCTGAGACACGCAAGCGATCTCCAGACCTCACTTTCTTGCCTACCATAATAAGCCTAAATACTAAACCGCATTCTCAGAGTAAGCTGAGTTGGTTGTTAGGCGAATTTGACGTACACTGCTACTCTAAAGAAAAGATGCCGACGACGGGACACTACCCCTGAGTGCCTTTCGGGCTATCACCGTACACGCTGCTCCCGCAATCTGTTGGTAACCGTGATCGTGATGAAAGCAGGTTTACACCCTTATATTGTTTTAGTAGACTCATACGAGGGGCGCTCATAAAGTTCGTATCATTGTCTCGAAGGAATAGAGATTGATCAAACAAACTTTAGTAGAAGTTGAGACTCTCTCTACATGTTCGCCGCCAAGCGTTATCCACTTTTGCAAGCGATGGACCACATGCCGGAGGCCATTGTTTTAGAACTCCACGTTTTGAGTGTTCAAAAATTGCACCACTTCAGCAATCACTTGGTCGTCGCCCTTGAAATGCATTCCTCTTGTTTGGCCACACTGGAAGCGTCAACGCCATTTAACCATAGTTTCTTAAACTTGGGCGTTGTGCCAGAACAATGCTCCCAGATTTTAATGAATATCCTTGGCATCAAATGGAAACAAATGGATCACTGCATGTGATTGGCTTCGACGGGTGGTGCCATTTTGGTTTCAATTCCCTAGCGGCGTTCCGCGCTACTATAGCACGCGATGTGTACACTGTGCGCAAACTAGAAGGACGAGCGCACATGTTGGTGCCTGTTTTGTTCCGCTTTTTTTAAATTTTTTGTGCCGATAATACGAACTTTATAAACGCCCCTCGTATATATTCTCTTCTGCCCCTTGTCCGTGACTATAGTAACTAATATCAATAAATACTAATACTAATACATTCAGTTTATAAATCAGACGCATTAACTGAAGCATTCGTTTTTCAATTAACCCTGCAATTAACCTTGTAGAGCTAAAAAACCGATTGCCAATGATGATGATAGTGGCGTCCGCACGACCCTCGACGATTACCTAAACTTTAGAAATCACCAATTCTTCGGCTTCCCTCCACGTGTCTACAAAACATCAAAACATGTTTTTTATTATTTTTTAATTTATATCTAAATGAGGCAACAGAGGTCCAATCACGATGAAAGGCATATAGTAACATATATTTAGTTATTAAAACCCGCTTCATTAATGCCGATAATTCTATAATAAGTTCGTAAAACAGATGAGTCAAAAGCAGTAAAGTCCGATAGGCTGCTTAAGTATTATTAATTTGAAAACGAAAAGCCCTCGTCACCTTCGTCGAATACCTCCGCAGTTTCAGACTTGAACATACATTTTATAGTAGTTCAGTTACCCGTTCAGCGATACAGGAACTGCCATCACTTGAAGCATTAAATCACGCGTGCGTTTGAAATTTTTGTGGATATAAAAAGTGCCAACAACTATATGTGTAACAAATTTTAAAACTCTAGTTTATATTACCGAAAAGATACTCGGCTAAAAATATGTCACTTTTTTGCAATATTTGGGGAGGTGTGCAGCACGAAGTAAATCAAAATTATGAAAAGCCTTCTCCACATCTTCTTTCATTTTTTTAGCGAAAAATCACAATCAAATTTGTGTTTCCTTTATGATTCCTTCAAGAAATGGAAATTGGCGAAGCAAGGTTCCATTTCCTCTGATAGAACATGAATTATATTAGAGGAAAGAGGATTACCTTACCTTCAAAATAAAACCATTCCTTAAAGAAAGGCATTCACAATGATAAAGCGAAGTTGCAAAAATCAGTGGGGCCGTGTCCTTAAATCTGTTTTGTCATGGTCTTAATATGGTGCAAACTCAACGTCAAGCATCAAACAAAAGAAAACAAAGAACCGAAAACCAGAACAAACATCGCGGCATGCCCCTTTTTTCTGGAGGGGTCATGTGATATATTGTCACCATGAAGAGTTGTGAATTGCATGTATGATACGGAATATTTAAGTGCACAATTAATTGCATTTACCCGGCGGTTTTAAGTGCTTACATTCACCTAAAAATTTAATGTATAATTTAAATTTAAAGAAAAAATATTTTGATAGAATGTATTTCAGAAAATGTTACAAATAAAATACATAAGGAAAAATCGAATAAACCAGAGGTAAATGAAAAAAAAAATATTTGTATGAAAAATAAACTATGTTTTTGTACGCTGACTCCAACGTTATGACTCATATTGAGACTAATGTTTCCAGGAAGTGTTATTTAAACAAAAATTGACGAAGCAGCCCAAAAAATGTATTAACCTATTGGAAGACGACTGGTTTCTAAACTCTGGTGCTCATTGTTTTTTTATTTGTTTTTATGAACAGCCTCTTTTCTGAAATAATTGACACTCGCTTTGTGTTTAAAAAGGTAGAGGCACAGTGTGCAGTTGGTGCTGCCCCCAATTTTTTAGCAGCTCAGTTTCTTTGAGACAGCCCACCGTGACAACCACTGTCTTGTACTTGGTTCCTCAGGCGGTGACTTCTGTCCGCGGGTCTGGGACGGCATCCTTTGCTGGGAGAGTGCACCGGCCAACACGACCGCACGCGCGCCATGTCCGGAATACCTCGACGGCTTCGACACCACCCGTAAGTAGCTGGGACTGAAGGCATCCCTGCCCGTAGGCCGTCGGTTTTGAATTCGGGAGAAGCTGATTTGCTCATCCGATAAAATTCGTATGTTATCCTTTCAGACTTCCCCAACACTTTCAAAATTTACACTGCTCGACAGTGTTAGCGCCATCAAGATATGAGCACTTTTCTGGATTTCTGGTTTCTTTGCGCAACTTTCTGCGAGCAGAAAGTTGCTTCGTATGCCATTCAATCCACCGAGCGCCCGCTCCCCTTGGCAAGGAGCAGTAAAAACCTCTGACGTGCTTTTCTCAGTCTTCGGCAAAGGAACTACGATTCTCAGTTCAAACTTTTGCTCTCCACTAATCCCGCTGATAACAATGAAACAGCATATGCAGCCGTCCCTGTCAATGGTGTGGTTCTTTCTCAACATGTCTGTAAACGGCACGCGAAAACTTCTTGTTTTCTTTTCACAGATCCCCTTCCCTCTTTCACAACGAACGCTACCAAACCTTTGCCTTTGTGTTGGGATAGTTAGGAAATAAAATTGGCTTAGAAGAGCGGGATGAATCACGTTTGTCTTTTTAGACAAACGTGATTCCGTTGGCGACAAAACGGAATCACCGTTACAAAAAGTATAGCCATTAACATCCATCATTCATCCGTCCATCCACATGAACAATGCCACTACGATGCAGAAGGGGAAAAATATCAGACGGGTTCCAGCGTTCGTTCAAAAACGCTTGTTGCTGGTGAAGTATGAGTGCCCTTGCAAAGAAGAGGAAAATCGACCAGGAGGGCTGGAAGTTCAATCACGAGTGGACATCCAGGTACTTCTTCATTGAGAATGCATCGAGAAGACATCGAAGTGCATCTGCCTTGTGTGTCGCGAGTCCCTCGGCGTGCCTTTAAGAATACAACGGCCGTCGCCACTGCTACCGCAGACCGCAGCCAAAAGGTTAAACACGTCACACTAGGCGCGGCCCGGGCAGTTTTCAATAAACGTAATTTCGGTCCGCCTAATTTTTTAGTTGTGCACCACAAATTTACAGGCACAAAAAAAAAATAGAAAGCAACGAGATTCTATGATCACTTCTTCGCGATAACATTGTCTATCGACGTATTTGGAAATCGTTGGGATCGGAACATAATTGCATAGAATGTTATATTTTTCGCAGAAAAAAAAAAAAGTAAGTCGGTAATCCAGTCAAAGTGGGCGATACGAAAAATTGTTCTCCCTTAAACTCTTGTGAACGAAATAGATGCTCGCAGGACTCACGTGGCGAAGTCTCGTTGTCATGATAAGGCAGGTCCCGGTGCTCTCACGTGCCGCCCTGTACGTAAACGCTTTGTTTATGACGTTCTGCTCGTGACGTTCCAACCGCGATGTCAAAAAATATTTTCAAAAACACCCTCGAGCAAAACAAAAAAAAAAAAATGAAAGGAAGAAAGAAACTGACTTACCGTTAAAAGATAGTTCGAAAGTTTTGGCAGAACATAAAATCCAGTCTGAAGTAGGACTCACCGCCCTTAAGAATACGGCGGTCCGTAGATGGACCATTCTTGTTTCCTCTAGTCCCTATCGAGGTGATTTTGGTAAGGTGCAGTTTCTTGGTTTAAGCCAAAAAAGGCCTAAAGATTATTTCTGCATAAATTAGCATTTGGTTTTAATCGAAAAAAGGGCTGTACTTTAAAGTAGCTAGTCGCAGCTGGTAGTTATTCGATGGTAAGCGTAAAATGTCGTTTTTTTGTTTTTTGTTTTTTGACTTGCGAAAAATGTTTTTTTTTTTATCTGTCATTTTGTTTTCAGCATCCTTATTTAATGTGTAAAGGTAGGTTTCAATGATCATTACCTTTTTTAGGAATAGTGGTCTGGCTTGTCTTTTGAGAGAAATTTTGTTCTGTGTGACTGGGTATTGTGTCTAAAGTTCGCAATTCTTTCAAGATGGTGTAGGTATTGTTTTAGTGTCGAATAATATCCACAAATTCTCAATTTATGAGGGGAGTTTTACCTGGTCAACTTACCTGTTCGAATGCTAATATCGACAGGACATTTTCTAAACTTAGTGTAGTTAATAAACTAAATAGAACGCTGAACGTTAATCAAGAAAGTTCGTGAAAATACAAGTATGTTTATTGCAATCAGAGATAAAAACTACGATTGAGATGACCTGAACAATTCATGGATAATTGCTATTATAAGCGTGGGCATTTCCCGTCCATACCTGCTTCGTCTGTACTTGTTCCTTTCTACTTTAGTACCCGTTTCGTGCGTTGCATAGAAAACACTGACATGCGAATATGCTATTTCTTGTATTATGCGTGTAATTTGAAAGCCCAATCAGCTATTGCCGGATATTTTACGTATTCATATTCCCTATTACTAATGCTATTTAGATTTAGGTTTTCATAAATATACCCCGCTTATATCAAAAAGAAATCGCCCAAAGCTTGTGTGCGTAGGCATTAGAGCACAGCTCTTACGCGCCCGTGTCCGGGTTAAGTTACCTGGGTGTCGCCGTCGACGTCGATGTCGGCGTAATCGCGCGTTGCGTTATGGGACGTTTCTCCTCTAGAGCTAGCGGGGAGTTTTTCCCCCTACATTTAGCGGAGAAAAGTTTCCGCAAAATTTAGCGGGGAACTTTTTCAGGTGCATTTAGCGGGAAAAAATTTCCGCTAAGATTGGTGGCGAATTCCCCGCTAAATTTAGCGGGGAAACTTAACTCGCTAAATTTAGCGGGGAAACTTAACCCGCAAAATTTAGCGGGAAAATGTTCACGCTAATTTTAACGAAGATATTGACGTCACGTGACTTCAACACGAATTCAGTTTCCTCGCTAAATTTCGCGGGAAAATGTTCGCTAAATTTTCCCGCTAGATTTAGCATGGAAATTTAGCGGGAACATTTCCCCGCTAAATTTAGCGGAACAATTTTCGCAACATTTAGCGGGAAATTTTGTGAATATTTCTCGCTAAATCGGAAGTAGCAGGAGAGGAGGAGGGGAGGGTACGGAGGGGGAGGAGGAGTATACCCTCGCCACCTGCGCTCTAATTCGGCATGATAGAGAATCGTAAACGTCTTTCCTGTTTTTTTACACAAAGAAAACAACGTAATTGCTCTTATTTCATTTAATGTTAAAACGAAAAAAGCGCTCACCATAATTCAAAACCATAAAATTCGAAAATGCACAACCATAGGTATTGAGTATATGGGCTACGTAAAAAATACAACTTGTTCACCTGAGTAAGTAAAACAAAAATTTGCGAGGTAAAACACGAACGGGAAACATTTTCGCATTAAGCATGAGCACCTTTTACTGTCCTCTCTCCTTCAAGAATTTTCCTCGTGCAGAATATCCACTGTAGCTTATGCATTACGTCGATAACAATAATAATCACCTTCTCCAGGGATTATACTGTTATTCTTGTCCTTTTCATTTGTTTCATACTGCCCCTTTGTTCGACCAAACACAAACACAGTTCGACCATACACAGGAAATTCTATCGGGGTAAATTTGCTACCTAATTATTAAACGCGCTTCGGGACACTATAATTTACATTACCATGTTAAAGAAACTAAAAAAAACTACAGTGTATTAATTAATATTACACGTAGAGCATTATCTCGGTATCGATGCACGCACTCTTTACTTCAAAAGACTGGTTGAACTTTTTCGTTATATCTTCCACTTTTGCTGGTACTTAAACGTCGATTATCGGTAGAGCTCAGTTTGTTTTTTGTCTTGTCGCCTTTTGTTTTTCGCAATTTCTTTTCCTCGCATTTTTTACATTTTGCGTTGCTTTTTGTGGTTCTTTCGAAAACCTCTTGGTTGACTTTTACGTTTCCCTATTTACATTCAACTCCAAATCCTCCAATGTATGTAAATATATTTTAGCAGCGGAAAAATGAATTCTACCGTTCAATCTAAAACAAATAAGGTCGTAAAAGAACTTTTGGGATGCTTTGGCTTCTCTATATTTTGGACACTCGAAATACCTTTTAAGCAATGCCTGAGGGGCTTTTCGTGAAAGGCATATAAGCGATTCTTTTAATCTTATTTTTCTTTTTATGCGAACGAGTTTTTCATCGCCTACTTTCCTTTCTAGTGTGACAGGGGGCAATAGTGCTGGAGTTAACCGTTCTTCACGAGCCTCACCGTTCTTCACTTTCTTCACTAGAACCATTCAAGAACAAAGCTTTGTAGGGTGTAGCGCATTGGATCAGTATATGACGATTGTGATTGGGTAGAGCACTAAGAATGAGAGAGACTAGGCGCGCGTGATTGGTTCCTTCTTAATTCTGTGCGCTACTGTCGCATCCACGTAAACGTTGCCAATGTTAACAATTGCATTCATTAACATAAGAAAACATCCTAAGCTAAATTGTAAAAGCCGAGACGTCTCGGGATTTACAATGTTGAAAGTTCACCAGCTCGCTTGCATCTTCTCTGTTATTTCTAGCCTATACTATTTTGGAATAAACATGCACGTTATTGTTTTAAAACTGCAACCGTTGATAATGTTCATGTTAGTGCTAAAATAACTGCATTGATAATCAATTTTTCCGGGACTCATTCCTAACATTTCTCACTCTCGCTTTGATCCAGTTACTCTTTGAACCTCTAAAACAAAAAAGGTATAATTTACGATACCGCTGACTTATTTGATATTGTAGCTCCGGCTTGAAATGTTGAAAGCTTTTATTAAATATACGCCTTCTACGTGTAGCGCCCATTTTTTTTTTTGGCTGAATCAGGTTGTCTCGCATAAGAATAATCTCAGTAATCGGCGAAAGAGATAAAGCATCAGCTGGTGGAGAGGGTTTCACATTTAGCTCAGAAACGTGGTCCGTGGTGGCTTCCATGTTTATATCAAAGCTCTGTGGTTATCAAAGAATATTTGGCGTGGTGTGTGTGCTCACGATGGCCACCACTTAGGTGATATAATTTATATGTTAACATTGAACTTCAGGAGTATGAAAACGTATTCTCTTTGAATACATTGCAAATTAACTCGTATTCCGATAGCGGTTTTGCTAATCACGGGGAACATAAGCTTGAACTGTGGAAACGTAAGTCAGGGGAGTCTGTACTGTCCAACGACCTTTTTTATCGTACTCATTGGGTTTTGACGTGTCAGCAGTGCTTGTCCAAATCAAATACGACTCTAAATAAGGGCATGCACATGGGCTAGTTCATGATTTATTCTATAAAATAAAAGCGAAAAAACGACGAACACGCACTTTTATCCAATGAGACGCTTAAACTCGTATCCAGATGCAAAGAAAATAGGCAAAATGCAACGAAGGTTAACCGCATAGAGACTTTCTTTTCTCTACTGAAAATGGAGTTGCATTAACTGAGAGCGCCATTTCAAGCGAGTAGCAAAACACAGGACACTAAGACAAAAATCGTAATATTTTTGTTTCATGGTTTTTGGAAACCACCCAAAAATGCACTGCGCCTGAGATTTTGGATACTTGTTTTAGAAATGTCCACGTACTTAACTCGCAATTTTCTTGTTTTTTTTTTATTCAGGAGGGTTAATTTAGTCAAATAAAAAAAAAATACGGCTTGTAAAAAATAATTGATTTACTTCGCGGCTGCTAAAGACATCACCGCGCGAGTTTAAGGTCGTAATAAGTAGATTGCTTCCCCATATGAGCAACTTATATTTTAAAATATTTTATTTGTCACGCGTGACATAAAAAACATCAAGTGCTCCTTCAATATAGATAATAGCAGTTTTTAAAGCGTAAAAATACTTTCATTGGTGCTATTTAGTCGCCTAACAACTTAAGCTAAAATAACCTTTCCGTAACTAAAAAAGGAAAATAACTTCGTGAAGCTTTTCATCTAACGAGACCTCAGGGTTTGGAGTGTCTTCGCTTTATTCATTTATTCATTTTGAGATATTCCGGATAGCTGAGGTCGCCGCAATCAACAAAAAGCTGTTGCCTCTATCGCGACTTTTTGTATGTATTCTTTGAGCTTCACTTCCTTTCGCGAAGCTTTTGACAGCCTGAATCCGCACCTCAACAGCACGTAGAAGCCCCTTTTTTAAAGCATTAATTAACTAAAATAATATATTTTGATAACAGGCAACATTTTGCAATATCTCAACTAAAACAATTATACTTAATACATAACTTATTAATATTAAAGCAAATATTTTGCACTTTATCTCGTTACGCTACTCTTTTAATCGTCGCCGTGACTGAAAAGGCTATGACACAAAAATAATTTATATATTGAAGAAAAACATTTTCTGCATGTTTCTGAGGTTACTGCTTGGAATATATGGTATTGGTCTCTTAACGGTCCTTCCTACTTGCCACAGGAAGGATGGTCGCTTCCAATTGTTCTTTGCACCAAAGGTCCTAATTTGTTTAAAATAACACCGCGCTACCCATCCTCGCCCGCCACATCACTTGCGGTCTTCCAACGTGAACTCGTAATTCATTGCTTGCAAGGAATGATGGCTACGGCCTTCCTACAACGGGTGGTCGGTACAGGGACTGCGAGCAAGCTGTGCACGGAGAACGGCACCTGGTACCTCAGCCCTCTGCATGGCCAGACGTGGACCAACTACTCGCAATGTTTCCTGGCAAAGACATCGGACAGCCTCTCCATGTTCGAGGCAAGTAGGCTGCTTCACACTAAGATATGATACTCTTAACCTTTTGACGGTCACCACACTAAAGGTATGGTTGCAATTACACATATGATAGTGCCCGCTTAAAGGCCATATCGTACGCACAACGTGAAATGCTGCTATTTATTACGTTTTTGGTGAACTTTAAATGCTTTAGTCGAGTGGGGTTTCGCTCACCTAGGGCCACATCTAGTTTTGATATTAGACACTTTGCGCACATGACACGCGCCAGAGGATTAATTAGCATGTCGTCTGCTCTGGCTGTGGTGTTAATGGACATTTCTGGAAACGCCAGTGCCACCATTGAGCGCTACGGGGCATTATGGGAACTGCGAGGGTGTCGTGCCCTTTAGCCAAGATAAGTCTAGCCTATTCGAGCTTCTGCATGATAGGTGTCGCACGCTACTGCCCAAACAGCAGCACCGCTCTTAATACATTCATACATTTAGGCGAGAAAGCTACACTAAAAGGTGATTAAAAGAAGATGCGTTTTTGTTTATTGGCGAAGGAAAATAGAATGTACCAAACTAATTCCCATAGCAAAAAAAAACACAAAAAAAAACAACCTCGTTGGATGCGGGAGTGCTATCTCGCTCTTTTGGCACGTGGCCCAGGCGCAATGGTCCAATAAGGACGCGTCAAGGCTCACTTGTACGGCGAAGTAAAGGATATTGCCTTCTCCTTCGCCGTGCAAGTGTGCCTTGAGTGGCCTATGCTTCGTTCACCCTTAAGCTGAGTCTAGAAGCTCGGGCTTCTGCGCGAGCTCGCTGGCTTCAGCAGTGCTTTGGGTGCGCGTTCCTGTGCGTTCACACTTGTGTTAGCAAGGGTAGATTGCTCGCACTGAGTGCGGAAATTCTAGTCTCAGCTTAAACGTAAACAGAGTATATAGTCAGTAGCGTGTCTTGTTCGCCAACGAAGGGTCGTGGGCTCAAATCCCACCTAAAATTCTTCAAATATTTCTTTAAGGGAAAGTTATTACTTTAAAATTGAAATTATTTGAGACATGCGGCGGCCTTTAATTCCCATTACATGTCATGTTTTATACACTTTCATTTTACACGTGACGTCACGTTTCACGAGAGCGCTGTGGGTTGTTTGAAATTCATTCCCGCGCGAGGTTATGTTGCTGTTACGTCATAACCCCCTCGACCAATCAGAGTTTTCGCGTCACGCCACTGACGCCGGCTTTCCTGGGAAACGACCCCCTTAACGCTTTCAAGTTAAAAAAGAGCAGTGGCCCATCCAGAACGATGGCCCACACAAAAAAGGGCAGTGGAAAGACGAGCTGTGATCGAGGACTCTTACCTCATCTAGGCAACGGACTGTAGCACAGGACGCTGCAAAGAATGCCGTCTGCCGTACACAGAGAGCAAACGCGAATATAGGCAACGTGGTTCTCGCAGGCGGTACGGCGGTAACAGCAGACGACGGAGCAGCAACCCTCCCTGTTCCCATAATGACTCACGCGCGCCGCTTGAGGCAGCGCGCTACTTTCTTTAAATTCAGATACTGAGAGTTTAGCATAAAATGAGGAAGCTCCGTAAAGTACCGCAGGATTGAAATCTGAATCTGCTGAACTGTCGCGGAAGCGTGAGCTCCAATATGAAACCGAATGTAAGAATGATGTCGACTTTTCGACTTCATAACTTCTTTGATGCTTCTAAACCTGTATAACTTGTAAATACGCTATGTACTCCCGTTATATAATTGGCAATAAATATGTGGATCGACCCATTTTTGTACTATTACGCTATTAGTTTGAAAACAGAACTCGACCACTTGGAAACATCTTTTGGGAA
The DNA here is from genome assembly GCA_013358835.2 of Ixodes persulcatus. NCBI lineage: Eukaryota > Metazoa > Arthropoda > Arachnida > Ixodida > Ixodidae > Ixodes > Ixodes persulcatus. Next base: position 58,576 of record JABSTQ010006288.1, on the reverse strand, counting down.
AACAACTTGACATACAAAGGGTAAACGGGTAAAACGATTTTTTCCGGGACTTACACCCACTACTATACCCCTTCAGCACCCTTATTTTGACCTAATACACCCTTCTCAATTGTAAAAATCGGGTACTGTGGCATTGAGCACCCCTCATATTTGAAGTGTTTGAAAAGGGTGTGGGAAAGGCTGAAGTGAGGCAAACACCCTTTTTTAATTACGCTCGTTGCACTGACAGGCGGTTTAGCGAGGTTGTCTTAGTGACGATAAAAAAAATTCTTGTCTATTCCCGACTCTAACTGTCTACAGGTGGCACCACTCGTTTTTCAAAGGGCGGTCATAGTTAGGGCTGGGGATGCGTGCTGGTATGCCTGTTACTGAGCTTGTTCAGTGTGCTAGCTTTACTGAGCGACACAAATTATTTCTGATTATACAAGAAGTCTAGGGTGGCATGCGCGCAGGGCGACTTTTTATCCTGAAAAAAAAAAAATTAAGCGTTTAGCGCAATATTTACGCCAGGATTCACGTTCCAATGCAGTAACGAAACTGAAACTAATTATATTTAGGAGTTTAATTTTTTTATATGGGTGCTCATTTCGATATCTCTCTTAAATCAACCTGTGTCTCACAGCGGAAGTATTGAGCTAAAACAATTGTTCGCGGAACCTTTCTTCTCTCACATACGTGTCCAATATGATAAAACAGTGCACAGAACACGGAGGAAGAGAAAACGACAGTTAGAACGAAAGAAGCTGACTCCCAACTTATTTATTTTGAAAGAGGAGAAAACAGAAGCCATAGAAATTGACTCCTTGTGATAGCTTATCAAGAAGAAAAAAATAAAAAAAAAATAAAATATGAACAGACGAGAATATTTTGAGGCAAGAAATAAAAGGAAGAAAAAACCGTAAAGCACCGTCAAAAAAATAGGACGAATATAAAATACAGAATACGGCACTTTTTTACTTCCGGCCGGCCACATTCACTCGCCGAAGGCGTTGGGTAAAAATGGCACAACCTTGGCACTCAATGACAGAGAAGGATGGATCACGCATTGCTGCGCTGTTTTTTTTTTTTTTTTAATTTGAGAGGTTTTGAATATCTTTCGCGAAGTCCGATCTTGGAATCTCCCGAGTATAGTTGTGTCACTAAATGTCGGTGTGCACGGGCAGGAGAGACAGTGTGTAGCTAGGTGCCCTCCCACCATGGCGTGAAGGGAATAGAAATGTTTTCTATGCCGGTCGTTGAGGCATCTTTCAGTCTGTCATATGTAGCAACCACGACGTGTTTATTTATTTATTTATTTATTTGGTGTTACTACCAGCCACCTAAAAGGTGGCCAAAGGCAAGGGTGAGCATTGCTTGAGCGAAATACTAGAAAAACAAGTCAGAAAACAAAAAACAACAGCAACACGATATTAAATAAAGGCAATACAGTAGCACATGAGGTAGTAAATACAAGAGCAACGCAACAAATCACAGTTTAAAAGCACACTTTAGAGCAGACAGCATACTTATCTAAGGCAGCAAATATTTTGTGAGAGCCTCGAAAAATGCAGGAGTTGATGATTGGTTAATTATGTTTATTGGTAAACTATTGCATTCGTTGATGGTGCGAGGAAGAAAAGAAAACTTAAAAGAGTCCTTCTTAGTTCGTGGGACTATGATGGCTTTGCCATGTTTGTTTCGAGTCGGCCTCGTGGTGTTCTATTGCATGGAATTTTCAAATCAAAGCATAATTTTACCATTGACTATGTTGTATAGAAGTTTGAGGCGGATAATTTAACTGCGCATTTCAAGTTCAGCTAAGCCTGAAAGTTTGTATAAGCAGGAAATAGACGCTTGCCTGTCGTACCTGTTGTAAACAAAGCGGAGTGCTTTTTTGTATTTTTCTAGACGGTTTATGCTTATTTGTGTGTAGGGATCCCATACCGAGTTACCGCACTTAACGAAGGTTTCCAATACTAGATTTACAACATCTCTTCGGCACTTTCTCGTACACAATCAAAAGGTCATCGACATAGCGAAACACTTTTTGTACCTGCAGGAAAATGAGGGAGTCGTGAATACTTTGATCAACCCTGGACAAAAAAATGTTGGAGTACCAACTAGCTCAAATCGCTACTTTACTCCGTGTCCAATCCATGCACTTAAAATGAAAAGTTAGGTATCCATTTCAAGACAGGGATCTTTCATACACCTTAGAGGTAACACAAAACATTGTATGTGTTGAAAAATCTGCTCTGATATTTCTTTTTTAGTTTAGGTGATTTTTTGTACTCAGATGAGTGTCATGTGAAATAATGAACTCCCGGCTTAATAGGTTTTAGGCATTTAGGTGATTAATTGCTTTATAATTATTCCCGACAAAAGATTAACTGAATCAATTCCAAATTTGACAATATTACGCCACGTGTGATGATTTTAGAATATGTTCACAACACGCATAAAATAAGAAAAACAAAACATGTTCTCACTGCGAAAAAAAAAAAACGGAATCCGAGTCAGACATTAGATATGTGTGTGTGTTCTTTAAAGCAACGCGAGACCGAAGGGAGAATATTACGTGCAATGTTTATGTCTATTTTAATAAAAATGTCAGTTTTTCATATGCTGAAAAGAACGCAATATGGCAACTTTCTGAAAGGTATATTATATTTAAAGACGTATTTTTTACATAACGACATTCTGTATTAATGATAATACAATTAAGATACGTAATTTTTCAAGCTCTGGTATAATATGTTGCTTATGATATAATTCCAATCGCGCGAACAACTATGGCAATTCAATGCTGGCAAATTATCATCATTGCTCTCAATTGCAGCATTTTTAATGAACAAGTTATACAATTTAAATAGTCCAAAACCAATGAAATTATTCTGCCTAATTTGAGAAATACTTGTAAGATGACATTAATTGTGGGTAAAGCATATGGTGCTATCAAAGTCCCGACTTTTGACCCGCACGAACTTCCAAATTCACCGCCAATCCTTCAAAACGTAATTCTCCAAAATTAAACAGAAAAAAAAAAACGAATTCCCTATTTTTGTATTTAAAACTTTCCATACATTTATTTATATTAATTTTAATGCGCCGTCGGTTTGAAGGCCTTAGGCTTTCCAGTTCGAAGGAACGCCAACCCGCTTGCACGTTTTCTCACTACAGCACGTTTCGCTGGCATTGAAAATCCGGTGAAACAGCAGTGGCCCAGGCAGCACACCGTATTGGGCCAACATTGAATTTGATGTCGCAAAGAATGACCCAACAATGGCCCTAATGAGCCATATGTTTCCCAATATTGGAATCACATTGGACAATAATGGACTATCAAAGCCCATGGTTTTCCAATATCGGTGATACGTTGGCATAGGCTGGTGAACATTGGACTGTCAAAGCCAATAGCTTTCCAATATTGTATATACGCCGGCATAAGCTGTCCAATATTGGACTGTCAGAGCCAATGGCTTTCCGATATTGAATCTACGCTGGCTTAAGCTGGTTAATATTAAACTGTCAAAGCCAAGAGTTTTCCAATATTGGTGTTGTCATGGTATCGGCTGGTCAATATTGCACTGTCATAGCCAATGGCTTATCGGTATTTGTGTCGCCTAGGCTATAAACCCGCGACCCTTTTTTTTTGCATTGCAGAGGTAGGAAAGTGGAAAAGAGTCATTCACGCGCTCGCTCGGGGCGAGAATTTTCTTTAGCCAACTTCATGGGGCGTACGTCGCCGGGTGCTTTATAACCGCGATCACAAATACGTCCTGAGCTGCCTATAGGACTGTTGCAGTTTTTTTGCCGGCTGCTCTCCCTTCGCATTGCCTTACCTCGGCGTTGACAACCTAATTCCGTTTTTTAGATTTAATTATTTTTGTCTTTTCCAGTGTATTTTGTATGTATATGCATTCCGTAGCGTTAACGTCTTCTACTTTGTCCGTGCGCCTGCCATGTTTGTATTTCTTCCTGCGTGCTTTATTTTTGATAGTTAATGTTTCTTTGCATATTTGTCATTGTCGACGAAGTGACTTCTACTCTCAGTTTTACGAGAGTCTATCGCTCTAGAAAGTCGTCTATTGGACTCGAATGAAGTCTCGAGAGGGCTGCTTCGACTGCGAGTGCACATGTCATCAGTGTACGCAGAGCAACGACGTAGCAATCGCGACGCGAGGGCATACTGCGCCTCCATCTGGCCGGCCGCGCTCGCTCTGCGGAAATGTGAGCGTGGTACTCTCGAGCCCCGTTAGCTTACTGAAGTTGCAAGACGCTAATTTGTCGTCGCGAATCCTTTGCCCTTCAAACGGTCCCGAAGCCGTTGCGCCCGGCTATCCTACGCAGCTTCTTTCCGAAATTGTTCGCGCAGCATTGCAACCTTCTATCAGGGAGTGTCGGCGATTCACCTTGTGTTGAAAGTCGGACGATGTGCTGTCCGTGGTGTATTTTATGTGTAACTCTTTCGTAAAAAAATGTGAAGTTTAAAAACGCGAACCTAACATTGTACAAATAATTTTAAATGTATTGATAAAAAATATATATATATATATATTTTTTTGTTTGTGGACATCGTGCGCAAAAAATAGTCGCGCTTAGTTCTTCATTCTAAATTTTAATGTGAGTTATACGACGTAAAACATACTGTCTTCAAACTTGCCCCGTTTATCACTTTTGGGCTGGACAGCTTTTTTAGAAATTCAAAAGCTGGCCTTCAAAGAGGTGTCCTGTTCAATCGGTATTGGCAGCAGAGTAGACGCTATGCGTGTTTTAGGCCACTCGTGTCTCCGGTTAGGGTCACGCGACTACAGTCTCGAAGCTGGTGATAAGGCAGAGCACGGAACAATGACTAAGAGCCCAAGGCCACGCATAACATCCACTGCACTATCAATCTTGGGTACAAGTCACAAATCCTCTGGTTGGGTTTATTGTTGAGATGGGCCCGAAGATTAGCCTTTGTAAGCGCACCCCCCGTTCTGGGCTGCTTTCTTTCTACTCCTTCTCTCTTTTTCTCCCTCTCCCTAAGCTGAAGGCGTGGTAGACGGTGCGTACTCGCCGGACCAATGAACCGTATACTTTTTATCGCTTGAATCCGCTCTCCGTGCGCGGGTAACGGCAGAAGCGTGATCACGTGGTTTGACGGATGACGCATTAGCCGTTGACAAACCCGGAATGCCTGCGAAGACCGGACCTAGTTTCGCGTGGGATGCGGCCTGCGGGCCTCCTGTAGATTTCGCTTCTGGGGTAAATGTGGTAAATCTAGTTCTAGAGTTCCGATCACCAGCAGCGGATTTCGTCTTAGTGCCAAGTACGACCTTCAACATGCGGATTGCCAAGACCATGAATATTCTTTCGGCAGCGCCTACACACCGGTGATCTTCCTTTGTTGTGGGCATACATGTGACAACTAGCTTCGACGGACCGAAGACACGACGGACCGCCTTCTCTTCCATGTAAGTGACAAGGAGAGGTCCTCCTGACCATTTGGGATAGGGATTCTTGCTACGCGATGTACGTTTTGTCCCTATCCGATGAGTTTGAACCGTGTCGAACTCTGTGCCAGGAATCTCCGACGAGTTCAACGTGTAATCCAGAGCGATCGGCCCGAAAGGCCCTGTACAGCGCTATTTGCAAGTGCTTTTTATTCTAATAGACCGTGAGAGACGTTCTGATTGGTTATTTTTGTGTTTGAAGTCATTTTCATTTAATCTTTTTTTTTGTGTGTTAAAATATGGCTGTCTTCTTGGCGGTAGATGTGTGCTGTAGTAAAAACGTCCTCCCGGTATTTCCAAGCCGAATACCACAGAGCGTTGTGTAGTCCTTATTTGCCAAGGTTCGGCTTGTTGGGTGCAAGTGGAGTGTCAGTTATGTCACCACACTCTGCGAGTGTAATTGCCAGTAATTGTCTTTACACGACAAGCTATTTTATGTGCGCGATTTATTTTAAACTCTTGATTGATTCAAGCATCAAGTTCTGTTCAACTGTCATTTCTTACGTATAACGGGGTACCTATTGAACTGTTAATTTAGTAGTGCGTTTGACACTGGTGAGCTGAAGAGAGAGGCCGGCGGTGTGATTTATAAATTGTAAATATTATGGAGGCAATAGGGGTACATTTATAACTACATATTTCCGTGCCGCAAATACCGTAAATCTTAAAAACGTTTTTTTTTTTTCAAATCAAAGTAGAAATATTGGTGTGAACTTAAATGGCGAGATTGTAATTCTTAAGACTTCTTAAAGCTGGACGAAAGGTTGAGGGACGCCATGATGTTGTAAGAGTAGAGTTAAGCAATTTATGAAATAACCTTCGTACTATTTCATTAATTTGTTAAACCACTCTAAATATTTTAATCTAGCTCGAGAGAGCTCTGAGTAAGGACAAGTCGGACGAACAAAACAATAGTAAACGCCTGGGCCGTCTTTCTAGAAACAGCGTCTCAGCTGAGACGGGGGGAAAGAAAGCACGTTTAAAGCTAGCGTACGAGCTGAACGGGACTCAAACCTCGACTCAAGACGCTCGTGCGTCCCAGCCTTTACAGTGCTTTTTTTTCACCCAGTCTCAGCTGAGACACTGGTTCCAGCAAGCCTGCCCCGGCGTCTTACCTCCGCATCTATTTATTTTAGAGGACAATACTAAGTTTTTTACATACAAAATAACGAAAAATAATTCACTGAAAAAGAAAGTTTATAATATGGAAAAGTAAACATAAAAAAGTCGGAATGCCTTTCCGAGGTTTTATACTTGCAAAGCAACTGAGCCGATTAATCGAATAGTTAATTAAAGGGCGGCGAATAATAATGAAGCTATGTTTTATTTTGATATTCAATATTGACAAGCGTAAGAGAGAATTGAGAGCCTCTGAAACCCTTCACCTGAATCCAAACCCCCGCTTCTGTCTCTTTCAGAATCCTGTGGCCAGGTCCTTGCGTGGAGTCTCTTTGCCCAGCTCTTCGCCCAGCCCTCTGCCCTGTCCACTACCGAGCCTGCCGCCGAGTCTGCCTAGGCCCCCCTGCTTGAGCAATTTTTTTTTAAATCTTTTTATTCAATTTAAATAAATTATGAACTGTCAAACGTTATGAACAATTCATTTGCATGCTTTAATAATTTCTAAAGTGTCCAAATACGGTAAAATTGCTGCATTTATTAGATTTTAGTATCAGAAAGAAAACAGTGCTTGAGGAAAACGGGCAAGGGACTTGCTTGGTTCTCTGCACTGTTTTTGTGACACTGGTTAGAACACTGACTGAAAAATGGCATCCAATAATGTCATAGACAATGGATACAAAAAATAGCCAGTGTATTAGACTGGATGCCAATATTGGAATAGCCAATATTTAAGCCAATGTTGGAAGAGCCAGTGTGTAAGGCGCTGGATGCCAATGTTGATTCAGCCAACGGTGAAACCTCTATGCCAATATTGAATAAAAAAGCGCAAACCACGTTGGTCCAACGTGGGCTAGAACGTTGGCAAACAAGTGGTCCAACATTGGCACCAATGTTGGACCACCATTGGATCGGGTGGCGTTTTCGAAAATGCCAACGTCAGACCAATTTTGGAACCATTTTTTTGCCAACATTTTACCAACGGGGGTCCAACAATGGTGTGCTGCCTGGGGAGTTTTAGTATTGCGTATACGAGTGAACATAAGCACTGTGCTTTCGCGTTACGGTGGCGTGTTCTACACTGCGCGTGAGCGAAACCCAAAATTGCGATCCTAAATTGGCACATGGCGGCGACGCGCACGCGAAGCATGGAGCACACAACTCGAACGCAGACGCACAGCGCTTGCGTTAGCTTTTATAGACAATACAAATGCTCTCTGGTAAGGTGGAAACCCGTACCAGCTGCAGCACTATATTCGAACTGTGAAGAGTGTTGTTTTCATTCAGGAATGTCTGTTCGCGAGTCAGAATTGCGAGCAGTTCCGCCGTGCCCGCTGAATAGGAGAACCGGAGGACACTCACCAGATCGCTTCCCGTTTCCGCCGCGAGAGGGCGAACACGAGATGGAGAGGCGGATAGTTTTTTACTTGAAGATGTTTTTTTTTTTTTAACTTAGATATCCTATGCACGAGACGTAATATTGACTAAAACAAAGCAACATAGGTGTAACCTTTGTAACTGTGGAGCGGTGCACTTTTCAGTGACTTTGAATTGTTGATGGGCTAAGGTGGGGCAAAATAACGCAAAAAATGTTAATTTCAATGGTAATTTCAATTTTTGCCTAATATATAAAAAAAACACAGCATGGGGATATTCTTAGATGTCTTGACTCTATTCTCAGCAAATATTTGTTAACTGGAGCAAACTACACTACAATACAGTCACGTCTAGTTTATATGGACCCGTTTAATATGGATGCCCCGCTATATGGACACCATTTTCGAGGACAAACTGGGAAAATACGTGCATTGTTGTCTCGTTATTATGGACAACTCATATTATTGACGACTTCTTTGGGGAACGAAGGTGTCCGTATGAACCAGACATCACTGTATCTGAAGGTCACACAATGTCTCATTTTGCGCCTTCCTGTGGGGCGAAATGAGACAACTCTGTGGGGTACAATGTGACAAACCTAAGAAACCTGGTATGCGTTCAGTTTTCGCATTAAGAACATTTGAAACGCACTGTGAGAGCTTTAACGCATTCTTCATGGGCCCAGTCCTTGCATTCCATGCACTCGATCTATACGGAATGCGGGGCTGCTTGACTCCAAACTTGTTTGCATACCAGGCACTGCCAATGTCTTGCCATCGCACGATCCGCAAAACGCCCAGACACTGCGAGCATGTAAGGGGCAAAACTAATAACCCTTCTCTTCGGTTTCACGAGCTTTTCTCTTTTTTTTTTTTGCTGTCTTTTTTTTTTTTGAGGAGGGGGGGGGGGGGCAGTCAAACGTTGGTCCTTGGTTGCTTTCGCCGAAACCAGCTTTGTCTTATGGGGAGATGATGTTAGTACAGTACTTCTCTCCGACCGGCTTGTTCTCTGTTTCTGTCCTACGTTACGTACAAAAGAAATGTTATTGAAGTTTGAAAGGTCTGAAAGAACGCGCCTTTTGTGGCCCAGCCGTTCTTTGTTGAGCCGCTGCTCCTCATATTCCCCGAGCCGTTTGGCTCGCCTTTGAAAAGCGTCTTTGGTACGCCAAAAGTGTAGCAGCAGTGCGAAGGGAGTGACGCTGCTGCTTAACAATTTCAAGAGCTTTGTTCGTGTCAATTTCGCCCCATGATGCCCGTATTGTTTTTACCTTAATACCTGAGAATCATCCTAGACACCGACAGAAAAAGTATATGGCTGCACTCCCGAGACTCGCGGGTTATTAACATGCGCGTCGTAGAATATCAGATTGTCGAGGTTCGTCTCGCGCGTATCCGGTTATGTAAATAATTATTTCGTTAAAAACCGAAACCACAGATTGGTAAAATTTGGTTCCCACGCAGCTAATAACGCGCACCATTAAAATTAAAGCTATCCTACGCAAAATATTTGGCGCTAACCATATGCACGTCTCTAAGCTTAACCTCGCGCTGAATTTCGCGCCTTTTTGGCGGGGAGTAAACACGTCAACTTCAACTCCGAATTTATTTTCTCCGGATTATTCTCGCTAATGGCTCTCAATGTATACAAGTGCAAAGTGTACAGGTCGTGGCACTTTTATGTGAAGTTTGAACGCACTCTGAATGATTCTCTAGGAGGTGGATGGCTCTAAACACAAACTGTCGCATTTCGCCTCGCGTCTCGTTTTACCCAATTTTACCCTATATGAGGCGGCTGAGCAGACATTAGAGACATGATTTCCCGCGCGTGGGAAATCGATTACGTCTGTATCTCATGTTTTTATACATGTGAGAACTGCATCTGGAGCTTATTGTTATGAAACTTGCTGCTCGAGACTACCCCTAGAATGTTGGCGAGATCGCCAGCATCCTTAGGGTCTTGGCGTAGCACCCGTCGGGTGTTAGCTCGGGACAAACTAACAGCCTTAAAGGGATACTGAACCAAAGAATTTAGTGTCCATAATAAGTGGCGCACGTTCTTTCCGTGAGCCAGCAGCCGCCGGTGTGCACGAACACACCCAACGAAAATGACGTCAAAGACCTCCATTCGCGCTTAAGAGGACAGTGAAATGCATGAGCTTCGGGCCAAAGGAGAATGAAGACAGGCTTTTCATCTCTACAAGTGAAAGCTACGTGCTTGTTAGACCAATTAATCGCTTAACCTTTACACCAGACACCACTGTGTAGATGAGAAACTTGTCTTTATTCTCCTTTGGCCCGAAGCCCATACATTTCACTGTCATCTTAACCGCGAGTGGAGGTCTTTGACGTCATTTTCGTTGCGTGTGCTCGCGCACACCGGCGGCTGCTGGCTCGTGGAAAGAACGTGCGCCACTTATTATGGACACTAATTTCCTCGGTTCAGTATCCCTTTAATGGTGCAAAGCATTTAAATTGTCCAGCCGAGTGTATGACTTTTCTGTCTCTCTCTATATGCAACCACCCTTCATGTTCAAACTGGCACCATATATAACAATGAACCAATTAGCTCAGCTTGAAGCCGTCACAATTACGCCATATATATTATTCGAATTTTGGTCTGCCCAATAGATATTGATGTTCACTACTGATTCGACATAGAGTATAAAAGCTCTATAAATGAGTGACTAGTAGAAATATTGCGAACACCACATAACGTATAAACACTCCGCCAAGACCATAACACTCAGAGCTCGCAGGTCTTCCTCATAGAGTCGCGTCCGTTAAAATGTCATTTGCGTTAATCCCGTGTGGTGGAAACAGCAAAACATAAAATACTTGTTTATACCTATCGTAAAAGTTGCAAAAATATCGAACTGATTCCTAAGTCGCAAGAATTTAATAGGCCAAGTAAATATGACACGAAACAAAAACACAGATAAAAACTACAAGATCGTGCCTGCATTGTTAACATGTGCGCAAACATATGTGACGCAAATCACGTATTCGATGTTAGTATTTTTAAATGTAATAATCTCGCTGTACTTAAATGGTGGCGAAATCATGCACTCCCACAATCCAGTATTCAAGTACCTCACGTGCTTTGCTTACCAAGAACGTTTCCCCAAAACCAAACTTTTCGCAGCGACCATGGTTGTCCATGCGTGCCAGTGTTTACTTCGGTAAGCTGCTTGCCTTTCAGGGAGACACTGATTTTTAGAATATTTTACCTGATTCCAGACACCTGCAGGTTAAGTACCGATTTGTCTGCTTGACTGCGTTCCCGTATGCTTGATTATATAAGAAAAATACATAAGGAAATACTTACTGTACACTGGAAAAGGATGATCGCCTTCTTCGTATTCGACAGCAAACTGTTTTATTACACTTGCTGCTCCACGCTCCCTAAACTTGCTTTGACAGGAGGAGTCTTCATCATTTCCAGTCACACTTAACCTTTTTAACTCTTATTGGTATAAATGGCTTGTCCCATTGGGAGCACCCAAATTCGGATTTTGAAAAACCCTAGAAATACGGTGTCATTCTGAAAACCTTGAAAAAATGCGTATAGTTCAAACACGCTACAACTAGTGCGTTTTGATCAAACACCCTAAATAGAAGGCGTCATTTTCTGACACCTTAAAATTATGGTGTAATTTTCTAACACACAAAAACAGGATTGTAATAAATTTCTTACACATTATTAATAGTGCGTGATGCTGCGGAACACAGATCAGAAATGGTGCAATGCATGGAGTCAAAGGCATAAGGGGCAATGCCCATTGAATAAGATATGGTGGATCTAACGACCACATCAAATGACCTATAAAGAACAACTAAAAATATACCCAAATAATATAAACCACATTATTATTTTATTTCAGGAACATTTCCTTACACGTAGACAAAACAATGTGCAGCGTCTTCCACTTTTTGCACAAATAGTAAGCAAATAAAAGAACAACGCACTGGCTCAATATATGACAGGTAATTAAAAATCGCTTACCTAAGGTCTCGTTCAATCGATGCGCAATTATCCGCACGCGCGTTGTCTTCTGAAAAAGAAACACTCACGCATGCACATGCACACACGCACACACCACTCTTTCTCGAGCATTGTTTGTATTCCTTAGCTGTGTTTCGAGTTTCAGGCCACGTCAGTTTACGACGTTCAAGAATTTACATAAGTTAACTCGTTCCTGTAGTATCAAGATGTTCTGATTATTTTGGCTCACAATAAAGCAAAATATGTTCGCAACCTCAACGGAGTCATTGTGAAGTCAACGATAACTGGTCCAGTTTTTTCTAAACCATGTAGTTGCATGTATCGCGCACAAGCGTATGTGCAAACCTGATGAAACCATATAAGGCAGGGCGGGTTCACTTATCTAGTAGAAGCACCTCCACAGCATTGCCCTCGCTAACCAACGCTTGTTCAAATAAATAACACTGAAGGTCACATCTAGCACCCCACCCCTTTTAGTCCGTTTCCCCTGCATTGCTTACCACCGGACAGCCCGGCAAGATAATTCAAACACTGAGCAAAGGCCAAGCAAAGGGGCGATCCCACATCCGCTTCTCCCAGAGATGAGCAGTGGCGGACATTGCCTCGCGTTTGCTCCCAGAGTACGCTGGAAATATGCCACGTGACTATATTGTGCGGCCCCGAAACGCGAACAGCCTAAGATCACGTGACAGCTCTTTATTTTCTGATAGACCAAGTAAGCCCGTAGCAAGCGTTGTGGTTCATTCTTTTTTGGAGAAGAGTAGCCTGACGAAGGGAAGCGGTACGATGAGGCACGTTTGAAAAAGAAGAAATGTAGAAAAAATAAATTTCGCAGGTGGTTTTTGCGTCACACCTTCGTAAGATTGGCGTTTTGAGACATGAATAGGGTGATGTCACCCTTCGGTGAGTGATACATTTCGGGTCATTATCATTCCATTCATTCCGCTCGCTCTCCAAACGAATCGACTGACCCCGTAATATTCAATTTTCGAAACTTGTGTCTTTCATGAAGCGCATTATGGCAAAACATATCCAAGTGGTGCGGCCTAAGAGGCAGCATTCGTTGCACACTCGGTAACGTTGCTGCGTTCTAATGTGGATTTTATCGGTACGTGTAATTGCCTCACCAGCCTCATCATGCCATTGATAATTGGCGGGACGCGAATGCTCTTGATTGTAAACAAACGCCAACGCTATATACGTTGCGCGAAACTGTAAACGACGGACAGTTAGAATCACTGCCAAAGTAAGAAAGGCAAGGAGGAGCTTCAGGTATTCCCCCTTCAACGCGAGGGTCATACTTTGGTCATACCTACGACAATGCTATGGCATCTCGTGCGCGAGCTTCGAAAGCACGGCACAGCCATGGCGTTCGAATGACACGCCCCGCTGTTCTCACTCTGTCATTGTCTATAGTGCCTTTTCACCCCTAAAATGATAATAAAAGAAACTTTATTCAAATGTAGCAGCCAGGCGGAACAGGGCCATGGCCCTTACGAAAACAATCGCCGATGTTGTATTTGCGTCAACAGGGTTGCACTGTGACTGTTCTACATTGTTAGCGGGAAAACGACAGCGGCGCTGTTTCCATATTTTACTTTCAAAGAACAACGCCGGGCAAAATATTTTAGCACATCTGTTCATATTCCAGATGACAATTCCGCACCACAGTACTAGTATAGACAACAGCGTTTCAGTTATTTGGGTATCTTCGCGTATTTTTTAGTTGCTTAGGGGTAAAAAGATATGTCCAAAGTGGGTGCAACATAGGCGAGTGAGGCACGGGCAGACTTAAAGATTTTTACGCAAAAAAAAACTCGCACTAAGTTTAGTTCTTTTAAAAACATGTTATTTATTCATTGCGATTGATTACAGAACAGTACAGATTGAGTTACGGCGAACGTTACCGCAGAAGAAAATAAATTGAAGGGTTGAAAAGTTAAAAGAGATGTAATTGATTGCAAGTAATAAGTTATTTATAAATTTTTATTCATTACGAGTTATCAGTTACTGATTACGTGTAATCAATTACATTTTATTTTAAATTTTTCATGCTTCAATTACTTTTTTTTTCTTCGGTAAAGTTCTCTGTAATCGTAACTTGTTGCGTAGAAGCCTCAAAGAATAGTATCACCATCACACGCTTTTCACGTGGTCAAAGTGCAGGGCGCAAAATGGAGCCCGTACACCTTTTGAACACCATTTCGATTACTGGAGGGTAAATGAAGGGGTGTACGAAGGCGTTATGTTCATCTACACCTAAGTTGCGTCCTTCCTACTCCCTCAAGAGACAGTCATTGTGTTAAAAATGTGTACAAAGGGTGTTCGTTCGAAAAAACATACTTTTTACACAAATATTGGTGTAAAACTGTTTAGTTTGAAGCCCAGTGCCACTTTTGAAATACCAAAATATAACGTACAACTCCCTAACACAACATGACATGCGTAACACGCGTGGTTTGTGCGGGTCGCACTTTCCTATAAAATGCATTACTATTCTAATAATAATAATAATAATAATAATAATAATAATAATAATAATAATAATAATAATAATAATAATAATAATTTTATTGCATATATATAAAAGAACACTACACATAAATGGGTCTATCCAAGCCAAAGGAGGCTTGTGGGACAGGACCCGGCAAGTCGAACGACAAAATACACAGTAATGTTAACAGTACTACACCTAATACCAAGGACAACAATTCGAAAACAGTAAAAACGTAATCCTACAATCTTAGATCTGACAGCAATTGTTTTAATTTCCTAACGGAAGTGGCCTCGTAGACATCATCAGGTAATTTATTAAAGGTAAAAGGCACATAATAAGAACGAACTCTTTTTCCATATCGTGTAACGCAACGTGGGACTTCGAATCGAGACGTGCAACGAAGGTTTCTTCGGGCAACATAGGTACATTTAAATTCATTATTCCAAAAATGGCGAAGCACAACAGTTTGCATAAACAAGGAAGAGAAACTCGGCATTCGTAAAGACTCGAAAATGTTCACATCAGACGAAACTTCCAAAGGATACACAACACTCTTTAACTAGTTCCTCAAAATTCGGTCAATTTTTACTTGCCAAAGCTCAGCACAATTACCGAACAAAGTAATACCATACCTAAGTACACTGTAGCCAAGCGCGTATGCGATAGATTTCCTAACTGAAAAAGGCATGAACACTTTGTGGTTGAAAAGTAAACAGCGTAGCTGTTTACTTTTCAACATAATAATAATAATAATAATAATAATAATAATAATAAATTTATTTGCGCAGGGTGTATTCGGGATGACACTAGGCAGGTTCGTCGAAGCCAGCAGGGGCTTGTAGGACTGAACCTAAGTAGCAGTGGTAAATAAGGGAGTTTCGGAAAATAATAAAATAAAGCAGGAAAACACCACATGGTTTCTTCAGTTGTGAAAACTACACTAAAATGTCAGTCAGAAAGCAATAATAATAATAATAATAATAATAATAGATTGGTTTATTTTCTCGTGCCCACAAACAACCTCTCGGGTTATAGTGCGGTGCACTAAACATACACGAAGTAAAACCTAAAAATACAGGAAACAAAGTTAAATCAATAAAAGTCATGCAACATTATAAGAATGCAAACATTGATTAGTTCACAGACATCTAGTCACGCAGATTTAACATGAAATCTTGAGTGGATAAAAAGATGTGGAGGTTAAATTTAATGGTTTCAATTTCAAAAAATGTTTTGCCCTGTTGAGGTTTTGTTTTAGCCTTGGAAACGCAAAGAAAATGGCGACCCCTTCTTGAAGCAGACTTGAGGGCGTGTCTCAAAGCCAAATACCCACTGACTCACACTACTGACATTAGTAAGAAGTAACACACACAAGGTCACCTAAACAATGCGGACATAAATTGCATCTGTGGAAGAATGTCGATTAAAAACAGACATATACCTGTCAGTTCTCACCCGTCTCGGGGTCGTGTTGTTCACACCAGAGTACTGACGTAGGGAAATGTTGAGGGCAGTCGAAATCGCCACACCGGTTGTACTTGAGAACACCGGTTGTAGCTCCGTAATCGTTGTTGTAGCTGAGATCATAAGAACAGGCTCTGACAGAGACATCTCAGAGAGAAAGGTAGCCACATATGGCGGTGCTCCTTATACCCTGCGCGCCTATTAAAAAGAGGAACAGACACTCACCAGTAAAAGCAGGCAGCAGGGCAATGTAAAAACACTGGTTGCGCAAGTATTTTTGGAATGCTTTCTATCTTCACGTGTCAGTGACGCGGCTTCACTCATGTTGAAAATATGTGATCGTAAATAGTATTTTTCTTTCAATATTAAGTCGGAATAACAAGATGATTTTTGTCTTAATATTCCTGAGAGTTATAATGATAGTTTCTTTCTGCAGCCTCACCTCCCGACCATCAAGCTTATTTCGAAGATTGGCTACACAGTGTCCTTCATCAGTCTTATCGTCGCCTTCATCATCCTGGCTTCTGTCAAGTGAGTCAAACCTACATTTCTTTGCCTTAAAAAATATGATTCGTCATGCTCGTTTTTTTTTTTCATAAATCAATCTTGCGGTTAATTTTTACTTTTATTAACCGTTACATGCAAGGGAAGAAATCAGGTGTTGAATGAGAGCGACATCACCAGCGAGCGGAACTTTCTTTGCAAATGAGTAGTTCTCACGGACTTGTCGCCGGCTTAGAGATATGTCAACGTTAGCTGTCAAATTTAGCGGTTTCTTTTCTTGACACGCTAAGGGAAAAAGGAAGCCTTCCTACATAGGCAACCAATCCATTTAACGAGAAAATATCGTAAAAAAAAACTTTTATGCCCCCAAACAGGTATTGTTTGTGCCGGCAAAGCATCCTTGCCTCCCTCCGCCGAACAGTTGAGTCATCCATCCGCAACGCAAAAAGCGTCTCGATTTCGTCACGTGATAAACGCTCGGGGAAGAAATGACCAGAATTTCTACGTCGTGTGATTACCGCTTTCGAATTTTTCCGTACTTTTTCATGGCAACCGTCGCCTTCAATTAAGCCGATGGACGTTGCGACGCTGTTTCAACACGAATGGCGCATAGAAAAAAAAAATCTGGTTTTCCTAACCTGCGGCAAGCATTAATGCCGGCAATGTAAAAACAGGAATTTAGGGCATTATGGCACGACTGTTTTAGCAGCAAAAGGTTTGGTGGAATATACTCCTGTGGGTACGTCCGGTCAACTCTATATCCATATTCTAATTGTTTTAGTCAAGAAAGCGCGGGGCACATTATATCGGAGGCGAGCCTCTCGTCGTTTATCAGATGACAAGTCAGCGTGTCGCAATAGTGCCCATATGTTTCAAACTAAGAACTGGAAGAGAAGCCCCTCAAAACAAATCTTCCTGCTCGCCACTCAGCTCCTTTCCAGCATTTGCTTTTTTGAAGTGGAAACGTTCGGTCGTTGACGGATAACGTACACCTGCTACATTTCTTAAGCGACAACAGGCTGTAGAGTTTTTAGAATATGTGCGCAAGGAACCTTAGCTATTGGCAGAGAGCTGCGACCCAGGTGTCCTGCGTGGCTAACATTAAAACTAGACGAATGGGGACAACAACGAAAATGACGCAGCACTCAGTTGTCGCAGCCGAACACTGTTGCACCGTTTGGCTGGAGATCGTGCTCTCCTGTCGTCCGAGGAGGGAATCTTTTTCAGCCACTCCGACCTACGTCAGTAATACAGCATGCACCGTGCATGTGACCAGCACCTGGTCAACAGAGAGGCCAAAGCGGGTAAACCTCGCATCCTCCGACGACTGCTACAAACAGAGATCCGACTTGACGCGTCCGGAAACCGTCGATTCGTTTATTGTCAACACTTGTTCTACGTTACACTGTGCCCCGCGCTCCGTCCAGGTGGTTCACGTAAATAATCATGTCCATAGGCCTCGAGATAGGTAAGCACATAGCGCTGGAGAAAACAAGCTGGACAGAGGGCTCCTCCCAGTTCAATCACTTTGAAACGCATTGGAACGAACTGTCAGCTAGACAGCTTTCTTGGTTGTCAATGCGCAAAGAAAAAAAAAAGGGGGGGGGGGGGGGCGATTAGGAGACCAGAGCACGTGGGTATAGACCCCTTTCGAAATTCGCGTGCCGACTTATAGGAGGTCAGGAACTTCTGCACAATGGCGGAGCAACTGACATCGTGGAACGTGCAAGTCATTCCATGAGATAGCGAGCGTCGGAGAGCCAATCCAACAGCGTCAAAAGTGCAAAGTCACTGCGCTCATCACCTTTTTCTGTGGGTGTGTTTTTTCTTCTAATCCAACCAAACGCATAAGTGTACCGTGACGTTGCGGTTTAGTCCACCATTGTGCAGGGATTTCATAGCTGCCAATAGAGGGCAGTATTTCGAAAGGGGTCTATTTCCGAATGCCGAGCTTTGGTTGGAAAGATTAGTGGGTAGACCCAAAGCTAGCAGCCTATGTCTCCACTGCACTCGTCGATCGCGTTAGAACGTGGGACGTAGGGGGCCGATGTTTGGCTCTCGCGTTCGATCGCGTTCTTCGAGTGCAGCGGAGACAAAAGCAGCTAGCTTTAGGTCTACCCAGTCATCATTCGAATCAGAGCTCGGCGTTCTGACGTTCCCGCGCACTCCCGTCTCCTCCTCTTCCTCATTTTCTCGGCACGTAATGATGCCCCCGCATAAAAAAGGCACATAAGCCATGCATTTGTCATAATTCCCGACATACGTAGGGAATAATTGGATGAGTCTGTTTACTTTAGTTTTGTTTGATTTGCTCCCGTATGAGTACTTTTCTTGGCCGACGATGTATTGTACCTTTGGGATTAAGAACTTCGTCAGGTGATATCTTCTGAGATTCATTTCTCCGTCCCCTTTCCCAAAATATTGAAACAATAAATTTCAGTGAACTTATAATTATCAGGTTGCAAGAATTCCTCAAAATTACATTCAGCTTTTTTTTTATACAAACGAATTAGTTAGCCATATTTATCTATAAGAAAATTCAATTAACTTTGTGCTCTATTCAGGACCTAAAATATAGCAACCTAAAATGATTAGAAATTGCAGTCCAACTTCGTTAAAGACTTGTATTTTTTCATGAGTTACGCTACTTCGTACGTTATCAGAAACCGATGTGCAAAAGCACCCAACATTTTAGGTAGCAGCAAAAAGCAGGTCTCCAGTGTCAGTATTTCTGTCATGGTAACGCATAGCTGGTTCATATGAGGTAATGTATGAGGTATTGTCATTGTAACACAGAGCTGGTTCATATGAGGTAAACACAGGGTTGGTTCATATGAGGTAGCTTCATATGAGGTATTCTGGAACAAACATATAAAAACAGAAATCAGCTATGAGTAGAGATGTTTGTAGTGTAAACAATTTTGGGCGTTCCACAATACTTTATTTCAGTTTAAAAAGACAAAACAAAAAAAAAGAACTACACATTAATGAACCTTTACTCCTTGCCCAAAATGTGGTGCTAGCTGACCGAACCAAACTCTAACGTTTCAAAGCTATCTTTGTATTAATTGAATGTTAAACCGATTTTCGGAGATTTTCATTTTGGAAATAGGGTTCGTTTCCTGTAGCCGATTCCATTCATTCCCATGCAATTTGGAGCTTTGTTGGTAACAAATTTCTCATTGAAACATTTTAGAAATAGCTTAAAACATTTGAATCCGATAACGGCAAGCTGTTAAACATTGACCTCTGGTCCAATCGCTAGCGCTTCAAATGGGTGGAAACTGAGCATTCAACGGTGTCTAGTTTAATTGTAGGTTAAAAAAAAAAAAAAACGCTGGAAGCTTTTTTTTTGTACAATCGGTATAACTAGTGCAAGATAAAATGCAAGACATATTTTCAACATATATAAATTCTTGTCATTTAGATAACCGCGATCAAAACACCTACGGGAGTGATAAGTGACTTTTTTATTTTCACTGGTATTTTTTTTTTTGCGTCTGTTGTTTCAGTAAATATCCTTAAATATAAGCTGAAAATCATTATAGAGAGACACACATTGGGGTGCAAACTATATAATTTTGCTCAGTACCGAACTATAATTTTTATCTGTGAAACTACTTGCGACGCCGACTACAATATATGCGCTTGCCGTCGCTCGTCCTTCTTTTTTTTTTTGTAACAAGGGTGATTTTGTGATAACGCCCCACATGCCAAGTACAGGACATAAAGGAACCAATTCCACGTTTCTTTAAGATTCTTTTTCTAAGTTCGACCTTAGTAATGTTTAAGTTATTATTTATTTTAATAGTGCTGCGATTTCTTTATTTACCGGGTCTTGTGCGACTTCCTTCTTAAAAAAAACTTGAACGTATAAAAAACAGAATATGATTTTCAAGCCGCGCTGAAGTAAAAATCCTCGAAAAAAGAATGTGAATAGTCCGACGCCCATGCATGCTTTCAATTGGTTTTTCGTGGAAATGAAGTAACGGTCTTTGGAGCATGACACTAGGTCATGCGGACTCCTCCACTCAGATCTCTTGGAAATCAAAATAGTTTTGCCAACATAATATTCACAAAACGCAGTCACTTCTCGTGGGTTACACAATGCAACAGTGTACATTACCCGATGTGGTGAACTCGATTGGCGACAAGCAGAGTGCAATTTTACGCTCAAAGATATCGTCTCATCTGCGCGTCAGGTTGGTATGAGCGGGGTAAACACGCGACCGTCCTGATGTCACTGATGGAAACTGCAAAGGCCCTGCGCCTTCAGGGGGTTGTTCAATCAGTATCGTCTGAGCATCGCTCATGGATATGATGGTTTCCGATTGAATAACATCTATGATTTAGTTTTTAAAAGCTTGGCGCAAGATGTTAAACGCCGTGCTCAGTATTATGCTTGCACGTAGTGTAGACCATCGTGAGTGCGTGCAAGCGTTATCTCTATTTAGCAATACCCTAGGTGTCTTTCATATAATTCTGTGATTGGCGCTCCAGGTGTCCTGTCGATGTACGGGCTTACTTCTTCGTGGATGATGAGAAAATTATAGAACTAAATATAGCAGAGGCAAGCGCTCTTCGAGAACAATACCCCTGTATCATTTTGGACACGTGTGAATATTTCCTTTGCAGAGGGAATTAATATTAATATTAATAATCGAGAATCAAGAATCAATATTACATTTAATGAGGTGTCCAGGAACGACCATGGGGTCTCGGTACTGGAACACCTAAACTTACACATTACAATAAAAGTGAAGATAATAATAATATTAATAATGATAATTTATTTACCATGTAAGTAAGGCGGGATACAAGGATAAAAAGCTGCCCGAGCAGCTTGATTGGTTCTCAAGTACAATGTAATGGTAACAAATTAAAATAAAATCACACAATAAATTATACCATCATACAAGGTACTTCCATCACAAAAGAACAAAAAAAAATATAAACATTATTTTAGCATACCTTGGTACCAAACATTTAAAAAAAAGCTTTCCATGCTTTCGTCCAGTGCGCGAAGTTCAGTGTACCTGCAAATGTATGTAACAAAATAAAGAAGTTGATAACTATTTAATAGCAATGACAATAAATAACAGAGGCAATCTTCTCCTTGAGTTTACTGGAGGTGTAGGTACTGTCAAGTTATCTTTATATCTTGTAGAATTACTAAAGTTTGTTATCTGCAATTGGTCCAGTTTCGTATTCCGCGACTTTTACCTTGTCCCCGTGCTTCAGGAAACTGCGGTGCCCTCGGAACAGCTTGCACATGCACCTGTTCCTGTCTTTCATCTTGCGCGCCCTTGCAGTCTTGGTCAAGGACGCCATCTTTGTGGATGGCATTGGCCTCAGCCCCAACATGGACTTCAGCCAGGACGTGAGTAAGAGCAGCATCTCCGCTAGTAACTTCAAACTCCGCCCCTCAACCTCATTTTGCGTTGTGTCCTCCGCGGAAATAACTAACCTCCTTTGGCGGGCTGTGGTTCACATTGATTTGAAAAAAAAGGAAGATAATACCCCAAACAGGGGAAGCGCAAACGCTCTTACACACGCTTATAATGTTCTAATATGTCTCACGCAGAAAATGTGATAGCTAAAACTTACCGCTACCTCCGAAAAGCCAAAAGAGTTGCGCATACAAAAAGTAGACACATACAAAAAGTAAAACAAGAAGACACGTTATGCTGAGAAAAAAGCTAGTTTTTTCTCAGCATAACGTGTCTTGAGTTTGGAACTAGTAAAGTTGTACGTTGGTATTCCCCATGCTGAAATTACGCATTCTTTGGCCGCCATGTATGATACTATTGAATCGTGCGCCGAACGCCGAATCGCGCTCGGTGTCAAGAAATGTACCGTATAAGGAGTATTCACTGGGCGCCATATTTGTGGGTGCTGTCTATAGCGCATGCTCAGAACGAGCCCCCATTAATAGGCTGCTAAGACCGGCTATTTTGACGGTGTGGAATGCACGTTGCAAAAGAACCTTGGAAGCTAGCCATCAGCACGCGCTCAGCAGTCGCGCACACAGCTATGGCTGCCAGTGAATACTTCCTATAGCTAAAAAAAAAGAGAAAATATTTCGCTCTTTTTTTGCAGCCACAGTGTTCGGGCCACTCTACTTTGCATAAAGCTTGGTCAAAGGATCCAAGATAAAACAATAACCTCTTTGCCTATCATACCAGACACATGCAAAAAGTCTCGTAAAAGTATGACCAGCCTTCGAGGAGCGGCAACGCCGGTATCAAAAGTTGGAGGAACTTTGTTCTCTGTCTAGAAAACGACGTGACCGTTGTTGACAGCAGCGTATCTGGGCTCTGAATTCCCGGTATATCTCTGTGTCTGGAAGACGGCTGCTCTCAAGTCAGGGGAGAGTAATGAAGACTTGCAAGTGTAAGAATTCGCCGTGAACAAGAATGGATCCGAGTCGTGATAGAAAATTATATATGTGTCTTAATTCTACGAATAATGTTGGGAGGCATGGAGTGTGCCCCGTGTTTGGAACTGCGCTTGCTCGGGTGCTGCTAGAAGTTAGGCGCCACCCACGCATTGGGCATCGCACCTTTTTTGCCGGTTTTCACGATCACGTGACACATTAAGCTAACCCATTGAATCAGATCAGGTGTCTAAGTCACACTGAAGTTGTAACGCCGCCACTTTGACAATCTCCACTGACTGCCTTCCGATAAATATGATGGGTTATGTCTCGCCCCCTCCTCCCTCATAATTAACAGATCATTGATTCTGTGTCGGTTTTATTTGTGACACACTTTTGTAATGTCAACCCGATCTTACAGAAACCGGCCCCATAAAACATTTTGAGTCAGAACAAGTTTCGTCTCGTCATGCCAACAGATTTAACGCAAAATTTTAGAAGGCCTTGCAGCGATTCCAATCTGCAACGCGTGACTCAGGGAATTGTGGGGCTGTTCCGGTCTGTAGTATAAAGATCTACAAAATAAGGAACATGCGTGTAGAAGAAAACAAGAACGAGTTAGAGGGGGGGGGGAGTATAAGCGCCATAACGAGACTGTTTTAAGTTCCTCTCGGTTCCAGGTCTTCTTTACGTTCCTCTCGGTAACGCAATGCGATGTGCGCTCAGGCTGGCTCAGACACTGTATATCCAGAAAGCGGCGTGGTAAACTCCCTCTTATACGCCTGAATTCAGTACGGGAAGATAATAAAACGAACCCAAAACAAATTTCATACTTACTCTGTTTTTTTAAACTCCCGCCTTGCTTGCGGTATGGAACCATAAAACGTCTAACCATCGTCAATGTGTTTTTCTTTCCATCGGTACTATCTCACGTCCTATATATGGGAACTTAAAAACGCACTGAGAAGGCGGGGAGTTTGACAAGTTTCCTGAATAGCCTACAAAATATAGGTTATTCATGTATGATCTGTCATGTTACTTGACAATAATGTCCATTCATCGCTTCTCTCTAGTTTGTATCATAACGCAACTATTTAGGTGCGGAAGACACCGAGCTCATATTATAGTTAAGATAACTCTTCAGCTGATAGCGGCATTGCTCACATCGTCCCCATGTGAATCAGCCTCACCTTGTTGAGCACCACTTTGGGATATAATCTCAAGCAGTCGTATAACGCACTTTGATCGCCCTCTTGAAAAATGGTGTTGCTTTTTTCTGTACTCAACTACGTTAAAATCCGGGCTGAGACCAGATTCGGAGCGCAAAGCTTGTTCAGTGCCCGGAGTCCCACTTGCTATGGCCATAATTTCGTGCCTGTTATACAAGCGCACTCGAGTTTGTCGAAGGATTGCCGCCGGCGCTGGGGCAGAGTGCTCGGGAAACATAGCTGAGCGCTCCCCACTTCGGCCAATTGCTTCGCTTGCCGCGTCGACGATGTACCTTGAGTTTACGTACGAGGGACGTTAAGGTGAGAAGCTGGCTAGGCCCGAGAAAGACGGCGAAGGAGCTGTCATGACCCGATCGAGAGGTGTCCATTCACCAGTCATCGTAGCCTGCCAACCACTGCATTTTCAACGCAGCCTGCTCAAAATATCGCGGAAAAAATGCCCTAGAAGACACTCATAAAAGGCAATTAACTTTAAGTAACAGCTATCATGCTGTTACAAGTACAATTATATTTATTTTGGCCAAAATAATATCTTTGCTATGCGGAAACGTTAATGCCATTTCTATCGAATGAGAGTATGTGATCGGCGAATAAGCTCACCATCCTAACTACAAGTGTCGCGCGTGTTCCGCATTGCGTTAGGTTTCGCCCGCACTGAATGGGCGATAACATAATCTCATTCGATGTAGCTGATATGAATAACAGGCTGTAGTTGAGCTTGTTGGTGCATAATACTAAAAAAGCCATCTGAACTTAGGAAGATAGAATATAGAGAGAGAAAGAGACAGGTATACCGCTGGACTACCAACTGTGGTTTAATACTTCCTCCTCTTTCTGAACCATGATTATGTGCTTTTTTTCTTCTCTTTTTTCTTTTTTTTTTCTTTTAAAACTCACATAAAACTTCGCTCATATCCGAAACCTAACTAAACTGAACTCTGAATCACCCGCACTTTACCGGGTCATAAAACACCGCAAATACTGTTTTTCCTTTTTTTATTGAGCTTGATTGAGGGCTCGCTGACGCGCGTGGCTTCGTTTTCCTCGATGGCCAAGGTCTCGAGCATCTCTCGTGCATACTGGTTCTTGTGTTTTGCGATGATGGTAATGCTGTTGAACTCTGCACTGCACGCACAGTTGCGGCAATGTGCCGGTAGATGACATGCATTTCTGCCTTTTAACGATGCTGCGTGTTCTCTAGTCCTGCCGTTGAGGCATCTACCAGTTCGGCCAATATAACACTTGCCACACAATAAGGGAATTGATAAACAACCCCCTTTTCACATGGGGCGTATCGTGTGCTGTGAGCGATGTTGCAGGTTTTCATGTGGTTGGTGTCCTGGTTTACCTTATGGCCTATTGAGTAGGCTTTGTTCGGGATAACACACAAGTTAAAAAAGATAGGTGCGAGGCAGGACATTAAGGTTGTGTGTTCTGCGCCGAACAAAGCCTACTCAATGTGGCGTAAGGTAAACCAGGAAACCAACCCCATGAAATCCTACAACATCGCTCACAGGACACGATACGCCCCATGGGAAAAGGGGGTTGTTTATCACATTCTCTCATCGTGTGGCAAGTGTTATATTGGCGAAACTGGTAGATGTCTCAACGAGAGGACAAGAGAACACGCAGCAGCGTTGAAAGGCACAAATGAAGGTCATCTACCGGCACATTGCCGCAACTGTGCGTGCAGTGCAGAGTTCAACGGCGTTACCATCATCGCAAAACACAAGAACCAGTATGCACGAGAGATGCTCGAGACCTTGGCCATCGAAGAAAACAAAGCCACGTGCGTCAGCGAGCCCTCAATCAAGCTTAAAAAATATATATATATATATATATATATATATATGTACATATATATATATATATATATATATATATATATATATATATATATATATATATATATATATATATATATATATATATATATATATATATATATATTTGCGGTGTTTTATGACACTCGGTGAAGTGCGGGTGATTCAAAGTTCAGTTTAGTTAGGTTTCGGATATGAGCGGAGTTTTATGTGGGTTTTAAAACAAAAAAAAAAGCAAAAAGAGAATAAAAGAAGCACAAAGTCAAGGTTCACAAAGAGGAGGAAGTATTAAACAGCAGTTGGGTGTCCAGCCGTATGCCTCTCTTTCTCTCTCTATACTCTATTTTCCTAAGTTCAGCTGGCTTTTTTAGTAGCTGATATGAAATTTTCCGTGTGGCTGAGGTAGAAGTGAACAAAATGAAAAGTGATTTTCCACGTTCTTTCCACCAATTCTTTTCCTCGTAAGAACCGTCACAATGGCTTACACCTCCTAGCTGAGAAAGCCCAAGTGGTGAAGTTTTCCCGCGTACACTCAAGGCCAGCGTAGGCCACAGATTGGAGTTAACTACGGCGTCAGCGTTCGGCTTCAATTCGTGTCAATTCAGTGAGAACATGACCCCTGGCCGAACACTGACCGCCTAGTAGTGTCCGATCTGTGGCCTATGGTGGCCTTCTTTTGTAACGCAGGAATCCACTTAGGATTTCTTATCAAGGGGGTGTTGCAACTGGGAGGCAATCAAAATGCCGGAAATCAAACTGGCAAATTATCGGAATGCCGAAATTTAAAACACCGAAAATTCAAAACGCCGAAAAATCAAAATAAATATATATATATATATATATATATATATATATATATATATATATATATATATATATATATATATATATATATATATATATATATATTTTTTTTTTTTTTTCTGCATATCTTGTTGCATAGCAGAGCGATTCCTTCTTTGCATTTGAGACGGGTAATTTGTGCGCAAATAATCGACCATAGATTGGAAAGTCGACATTGTCCCGTTTGCAGAGAGCAGCTGCCAAACGATTTTTGCACACGGTTTTGCTTCTTGCTTCGGGAACGGTGGGGTTGTCTTCTGATCGCTCCCTCGATGTCGTCTTCGACTGTAGCTTGCTCCCTTTTCATGGAGTTGATGAGCCCGAGGACGCTTACATGGTGTCCACTAACAAATGTCTCCCATCGTCGGGGCCATGCCTCAATGAAGCTATTGCCTCTTGAAAACCCGTTCTCAGCGAGGGCAAGCACATTCCAGGGGGATGGCGGCAATGTCTGTGGACCTCGTATGATAACGCTAGAGTTACCTCTGGCGACACGGCCAACACGGCGGCGTAATTTCCCAAGCAGGTATTTGTCCCCCAACCATAGCTGCAGAACAGCCTCTTCTTGCGGGAAGAATGGTTTGAAGGACGCATAGGCATCTCGTATTTTTTGGTGGGCAAGAACGAATAGGCTGCTCGCTGCGTCACCTTGATGGCGAAGCCATCTACCCATCTACATCCTTTTGCAGAGAACTGACACTCATAGGTGCTGCACTCTCCTCACTACTGATTGGCACAAGTGGAACAGGCAACCATGCACATCTGACGACAGGAGCAAAAAACGAAGAGCTTTGATTTCTGCCAATTCAAAGTTTGTATTCACGATTTTCAGATTTAGTGCAAGTTCGAGACCTGTAAAAAAGTTTACACTTCTTCGAAGTGCCTCGTATGCCATTTGCGTTCGCCCAGTCTTGAGGCAGTAAAGTAAAAGGAACACAAGGCCATGAAGATAATCTTTAATTGTGTAAACTGCTCGAACAGCGGCGAATAAATGTTCCGTCCATGAGCCATATCCGAGTGTTGTTCAGTTTCTTCAAGTTTTCTTCCGTGAAAAAAATTAAGAGCCGAGCTCCATCTGCGCAGGTGCAGTCGCACCGCAGAAACCCCCGGCCATCTAAAGTTGTTCTCAACTCGCCCTCAATGATGACCTCCTGCACGGCAGACGGCTCGTGTGGGCTGTCCGCTTTCCTCTTCCTTCTCACAATCTGGCGCAAGGCTTCATTGCTTGGAAGGTGCTGTCTTGAAGACACTGGTGCATCTGCCGTGATTTGGTGCACAATCTTCACGGGTGCCTCACGCGAGACCGCCGCCAGAGCGTTTATCCGTTCTTGAGTACAAAGTGTCTCTGTATTCGAGGTGATCCTGTGAACACCTTCTACAGGAAGGTCAGGTAATCAGTCTAGCGTCGCATTCGCCTTGCTTTGCTCATCTCCAATAGTGTATAGAAACCCACCTTTTTGTCAAGTACGTAAACATAACTGTCTTCGCAACTAAATTTCGCTTTTCTCTTCTCGGAACACATATTTACGTCTTCGTCCGTGCCTCCCGAATCAGTGAAATAATTACTGCCGCACATCGCTGCTTCTCTTGTACTCTAAACACTGGGCAGCGCTGCTTTTTTCTGCTCACCAATGAGAGCTCTCCCGTCCGTCTCATATGCCTAGCTTTACGACAGACAGCAAAATACTAAATTTTCCATCAGTTTAATCTACTTTGATACTGGTGTCTTTGAGAACGAGCTAGAAAGGCTCGTGTCGATGGAGCGTGCTTTGGCGTAAAACAAACAAGGTGGAAATGACAAAGCGCGTCATTTTTTTTTTCGCCTTTTGTACTTTTTGGCGTTATGACTTTTCGGAATTTAGATTTTTCGGCATTTTGATTTTTCAGCAATTAAAATTTTCGGCATTTCAATTTTTCGACGTTCTGATGTACGGCTTTTTTTTCGGCCTCTCGATTTTCGGTGTTTTAAAAAGAACCCGTTGCAACTGTCCACAAAGCTGTTCAATCATTTCGAGATAAAAACGCCAAGTTTTATTGGAAAAAACGTAACTTGTTTGACATAGGAAAGTGCATATCTTGATACTTTCAAGCGACAGCTTTGCCACTGATTTGAACCTCTTAAGTAAATTGGGGAGCGATACGCGTTACCAAACAAACAGTCCACGCTGTCCCTTCGAATGGCCAATGCATCATCGGGTTCTTGATCTGCGGTAGCTGACAGCCTCAAAAATGCAGGGTGTTCCACATTCCAAAGGAGCGTAGCGTTGTTTCGTTTCGTCTGCTATCCCTATTTCCCCCAAAAGCCTTTCCTAACGGAGCGGTTCCTCGAAACTGTGCGACTGTTCCCCTTTTTATATATCAAGAAAGAGCCAGACTACCTAGATAAGAACGCTAAGAACAGCAGCTGGGAAATTATAGAAGAGGATTTCAGAATCACAGGTGAATTTCTGCGCGGCCCTTGTTGCATGTGGCGTGTGTTTTGACGGAGGTCGTGTTGATCTTGTGACACTCTCGAAAGCAGCCTTCATCTCTGGCGCGCTGCCGCAGCAGCAAAGCACTAACCTGTCCCTCGATGTTTCGGTAGAACCAACTCGGCCGGACCCAAAACCTGTGCCTCCTTCCCTTCAGAGCGGGGCGACGTCGCAAGATCAACGAGCAGGCTGGGATAATCACATTCACGCTGATCCCCAGGTCATCATGGGCACCTACCATGTAGGCAGCGAGTGCGGTTTCATTGCTGATATATGCGAAAGATGAGAGCCGAAACGGAAAAATCTAACGAAGCCAGAGATGGCAGTGATGACATTACTGTAGTGGAATTACGGTACTAAATTACTTTTTGGAGTAATAAATGATGCAATGAAATACTTCTCTAGGCTAGTAATTTAGTAATGTAATGAATTACTTTAAAGCAGTAATTTTGAGAAAATAACTAATTTCTTTGAAACTACTTTTATCCGATATTAGAAAGTTCGTCTGCTAGCTTTAACAAAAAAAGACGAGAAAAATGATATTGAACGGTGAAATGTGAAAGAACATCAGAGGAAACAAACGACGGCCACCTTAGCGCAAAGCCTTGCACCAAGAGCTGGACAGATGCACAAACGAGGGCTGGAAAGGCGAAGGAGAAATACTTACGTGTAGACATCGCTGAAAGGCAAGGGCTTACGAACTCCAGGCATGACAGATTCACGGCGTCGCGTCATCATGACGATACTATACTTCGTCCATCCCTAAGCTGTCAGTGCGGTGGGAGCTGCAAGCTAACCAGAACCAATCAAACGCCTTCTTTTAATCACCTGACCCGTCCCTTTCTCTGCACGGGGGTATGAACGAGAGCGTGGTTACGTGGCGAACGATAGACGTGTGACTGCTCCAACAAACACGTAGCTTCCACCGTTCATCCCTAAGCTGAGAGTGCGTCAGCTTTGGGATGAACGGCTCATAGGCTACAAGGCGACGGGCACATGACCAGCAAGTTAACAATACTTTAAAACCTGAGAGGACACCCTATTGAAAAATCCTGTAAAATATTATACAGGAATCTTATAGGAAGGCGTTTCCTGTACGCCTTTCTACAGGAAGTCCTACAGGAAACAGTTTCCTGTAAAAATATTTACAGGAAATCTTAAAGGAAGGTGTTTCCTGTACATTTTTCTACAGGAAGTCTTACAGGAAGACGACTCCTGTAAAAAATGTTTACAGGAAATCATAAAGGAAGGTGTTTCCTGTACAATTTTCAACAGGAAGTCCTATAGGAAGCCGATTCTTGTAAAAAATGTTTACAGGGAATCTTAAAGAAAAGCATTTCCAGTAAACGAAATCTTAAAGGAAGGCGCGTTTCCTATATACCTTTTTAACTGGATCTCTTATGGGAAAGCATTTCCTATATATTCCTATAAAGGAAGTCGAACGAGAATTCATCTTCTATTTATGTCTACGGGAATATGATGGGAAGTCGAATCCTGTAAGGTCCTAATACGTGAAGCCAAACCAAGTTCAATTTCCGTTATGCCATGAGAGCTCCTGCAAGAACCCTCACAGGCGCTGCCGGCAAGTGCAGACGAAATTCCCTTGATGCAATTCACGCTTACGAGTATCGCCAACCATTTTTGTGGAAACGCGCAAGACACGCGCCAGGAGCGGGTGCTCCGCTGCCGTTCGCTTCCAAGGGCCGCTCATTTCAGTGCTGCGCCGACAACTGCTCCCAAGGGCCGCACTAGACACGGGCCTCCTGCACTGTCGCATTTGACGCTACTTGCAAGACAAATGCAAACACATCGAAGGGCTAGCGGTTGTACTGCACTGGCTCTATTGTTCGTCTACAGCTGAGAGACAAGTCTACAGTTGAGGCAGACTAACTTCGGGCAGTATAAACACACACACAAACACAAATGAAGAATGTACGCAAAGGTATCTCTAACGAGATACCTTTTGGTGCTTTTGAAGTAAGCACGAGCGATTGTAAGCCTGCTTTTGTTTGTTGCATTTTTTGCAAGGCTTGTAAGGCAGGCACAACTGCTACACCTTGCCACATATCCGATGCAGAGGCAATAGAGCATTTGCAGTATTCCCAAGCACCCCGGCCCGCACTCAAGGAATCATGGGAACGGTGTTCCTTCAGCTCTCTAGTTATCACTAATTTTCGACCAACTCCATGGTTACACAGCTTTTGAGCGTAATTCGAGGTCACCCTGAACAAGCGCCTGATATACCCCAAGTACCTGTTATATCACTTTTAAAATTGCTCGTCAACGTCAGCTTTTTTTATACTGCGCATGCGATCCACCTTTCAACCTGGCTGAGCTGCAGACATCTCTTACAATATTATCATTCTGGTGATTCTTGTTTGAGCAGGAATTGCTTAAAAGGCCGATAATTCACAAAAACAAAAACTAGGATTTAGCTCGGAGTCCGCGGGGCTGTTTATACCATTTTTAGCGTTTCTAAATAAATATCAGCATGATAATAATGTAAGAGATGTCTGCAGCCCGTCCAGATTGAAGGGTGGACAGCAAGCACAGTATCACAAACGCTGACATTGAGGAGAAATTTTAAAAGCGATATGACAGGTCATTGGGTATATCAGGCGCTTGTTCAGGGTGACTCCGAATTACTCTCAAAGCCTGTGTAACCAAGAATAGGTCTGAAATTACTGATCACTAAAGAGTTGTAGGCACACCGTTCCCATGATTTTTTTAGCGCGTGCCGGGGCACTTGGGGGATATAGCAAATGGTCTATTCATCTACACATATGGACGTCTCGCACTGATACAGATTCCGAATGTTGAGTGGGTGCGGTATATGGGCCACATTTATATGGGTCCTGTATAAGTGTATGGGTCCCGTACATTTATACGGGTCCTGTATGAATGTATGGGTCCCGTACATTTATATGGCTCCTGTATAAATTTATGGGACCCATATCCAATAGGCTGGTATAAATATTTATACAGGACCCATTAGAAATTTTATACAGGATTTTTCAATAGGGCAGGACAAACAGATCCCCAGCCTTCTACTTTCGTCAAGCAAGGTCAAACCGTAAGCTTCGATCATTGTGAACAAAAAAGGACCGGAATACATAGTTAATTCCAAATGCCCTGTCAAAGCCCCAGAACGTTTCGTTGCTTCCTCGAGCATAGCAGATGTCTGTGGCGGTATGCCTCGCTGCCTTTCCTTAGAAAGTTTATTCGTGAATTAGCCTATAAGCAGATGTCGCCTCCCTTTTGTCGGGAAATTACACAATTTAGGAAGCTCGCGCCATTTTTCAACTGGCGACGCTTCTGCTTAGCAATTATCCAGGCCCCTTGTGTGACAATGCGCAAAAACGTTATCAACATCTCCGTGTTTTATTTTTTTCCTTCATCAATAAAAAAAGAAAAAAAACTTGGGATCTTTGGGTGTTTGGGAAAAATGCTCCTCGAAAGGAATAACCGAGAATAGGTCAACTATACTCGGCGGCAACTTTTCTTGGCAATGCAGTGGAGGGTACGGGCACACGTTCCCTCTCCCATTTTGAGCACTGAATAAAGTTGTGCGTGGGCTCTCCTCTCCACTGCATTGCCAAGAAAAGTTGACGCCGAATGTAGTGCTCTTGGGAGAATAGAATTACATTGCGTCTTAGGCCGAAGGGAAACGTTTCACCAGGCGACTCTTTGTAAGAACGAGCCGCCATTGCCCAACTAAACAAACTGACACTTCTAAATCAGGAAGACTCAAACTATGTTTCAGTCTTTTTGATTTAGAAGTGTCAGTTTGTTTCCTGAAACATAGTTTTAGTAAGAACTTTCACCGCTGAATGAACAGCGAAACCGGTGAGTCGACTGACTTTCTGAGCCACATCTAAACAAGCTATTCATCATGTTTAACACTTGTGTCGTGTACGCCAGCAAAACCACTGTTCCGTATGGTTTCACTTTGAGGCACATAAGGTTGTTGCGTTGTAATCAGCAAGATCTGAGTTTTGGTACACATACACCAACTCTTTGACGCCACATCACTGCGATGGTGCTGCTGTCGGCACTGCGCATGCGCAGCACCTCGCTTCTCCCGGATCTGGTTCCTTCACACACGCTGTGGGGGAAAACGATGGCATGTTTTGTGAACACTGTGTTGGTGTATGTGGTAAATAAAATGAGCATAAATTACTGCCTCAAGGTATTCAAAAGCAATGTCAAAGTAATTTTCATACTTTTGGAAAGTAATTGTAATGTAATGTCATTACCTTTAGTCTGCGGTCATGTGTAATGTAATTTAATTACATTTTTGCAGTTTTCGGGAAAGGAAGTAGTAATGTAATTTAATTACTTTTTGAAAGTAATTTTTCCATCTCTGAGTTACGAAGCGCAGACGACGAAAGAGCGGCAATCTGACGGGAGGCGCGATAGCGAGAGCCAGTGCGGTCACGTGACGGCCGCAAAACGGAGGTCAATCTGGCCTCCTCCCGTTGGGATGCCGGACGGCGGTGCCGCCCAGCTGCGCCCACCGGAGGCCGTACACGCTAGTGAGGTCAGGCCTTTAGGCACCCGTCTCCGGCTTGAGCGGCGTCGGCGTCGCCGTCGCGGTCGGCGTAGCCCCACATTGCATTATGGGACGTTTCTTATAATGACGTCACAAGTGACGTCACGAGGGTCACGAGGAAGGAGGAGTAGAAGGAGCAAATTTTCCCGCTAAATTTAGCAGAAACAATTTCCCGCTAATATTAGTAGAAAAAATTCCCCACTAAATTTAGCGGGAAAATTTCCCCGCTACATTTTGCAAAAATAAAATCCCTCGCTAAATTTTGTGGAAAACATTCGCCGTTAAAGTTAGCGAACAATTACCCCGCTAAAAATAGCCGAAGAATTCCCTGCTAAATTTAGCGAAAAAAATTATCCGCTAAATTTAGCGAAGAAAAATTCCCCGTTAAATTTAGAGGAAAAATTTCCCCACTAGACTTAGCGTAAAAATTTCCCCGCTAAATTTAGCGGACGAAATTGCCTGCTTGATATAGCGGAAAAGATTACCAGGTAAGTTTAGCGGAAAATTTCCCCACTAAATTTAGCAGAAACATTTCCCCGCTAAATTTAGCAGAAAACTTTCCCCATTAAATTTAGCGGAAAATTTTTCCCGCTAAATTTAGCGAAAAGCTAGTTCCGCTAAATTTGGTGGGAAACGTTTTGCCGATAAATTTAGCGGAAAAGTTTCCCTTCTTAAATTTAGCGATACAATTTCAATACTAAATTTTGCGAAAAAGTTCTCCGAAAATTTTAGCGAAAAAATTGCCCGGTAAATTTAGCGAAAACATTTTTCCACTAGTTCCAGCGGAACATTTTCCTTACTAAATTTGGCGGTAACACTTCCCCAGATAGAACACCATGTCGGTCGATACTGGGATTACGTCGGCCAGTACCGGGAGCTGTACGGCGGATCCCGGCCAGGGACGCCGGTAAGAAACCGACTTCGGCCGATATCGGGGACTCGTTTGTCTAAACTGGCCAGTACCAGCCGGAAAATTCCCGATACCGGCCGACATCGTTTTCTTGCTGTAGCCACCGGCCAGTCTAGCCATGGAGTTTCCGGTGACTGGCCGACATCGTTTGCTTGCCGTAGTCACCGGCCAGTCTAGCCGTGGAGTTTCCGCTGACTGGCCGACATCGTTTTCTTTCTGTAATCACCGGCCATTTCAGCCACAGAGTTCCCAGGGACTGGCCGACATCGTTTTCTCGCTGCTTTCACAGGCCATTCGAGCCATGCAAGTTTTCATATGTAACCGACATAGCTTTTTCGCTGATGATGGTTACAAATGACTGTTAGGTTAAACTTGTCTTCAATATGCAAAAAGGTGACACCTAATATTATACTTAGCCTCATATTAACGCCGCGTCATCCTTAAACCAGTTAACAAAGGCTTATTTCAGTTTTGTTAAATAGGACGGGATCAAACATGGCTGTGGAATGAAAATTTAATTTGGTTTACATCTATTAATTGTTTAGAGCGCAGCTCTTAGGCGCCCGTTTCCGGCTTGAGCGGCATCGCCGTCGCCGTCGGCGTAACCGCGCGTATCATTATGGGAAACGTGCCATAATGGAACGCGCGGGTCTCACTCGTGACCCGCGCATTGCATTATGGGACGTTTCACGTAATGACGGCATGTGTGACGTCACGAGGGTCCCGAGCTTTGCATTATGGGAAGCGTCCCATGACGCAACGCGCTGTCGGCGACGGCGACACCAACGTCGCCGTTGGCGTAACCGCGCGTTGCGTTATGGGAAACGTCCCATAATGCAACGCGCCGTCTCATTTGTAACCCGCGCATCGCATTATGGGAAGCGTCTCACGATGCAACGCGCGGGTCGGCGACGCCAACGTCACCGTAACCGCGCGTTGCGTTATGGGAAACGTTCTATAATGCAATGTGCCGTCCCATTCGTGATCCGCGCATTGCATTATGGGACGTTTCCTATAATGACGTCATACGTGACGTCACGTGTGACGTCACAAGGGTCCCGCACGTTGTATTATGGGAAAAGTCTAATGATGCAACGCGCGGGTCACTCGTAACCTGCGCGTTGCATCGTGGCGGCAAAACTTGCTTTCGATGAGGTGGGCATTTTTACTGCGGCACTGCGCTTCCGTAAAACTTTCCACCTGTTCTCAACGGCAAGTCTCACGGCTTACACAGGGTTTTAAAGAGCTTCTTCAACGAATGTCTACGAACGAGTAGAAAACGTGTCTTCAGCATGCTGCCGCCAGCCTCCGTAAAGGGCCGCCCACACTAGCGAGAAAACGCGAAAACGACTGCAAGAAACCAGGACATCCGTGCTGCTTATATCGCTTGCCAAGATGATTCCTTGAATTGGATTCCATGCTTCATACGAAGCACAGATGTGCCGGTTTCTCGCAGTCGTTTTCGCGTTTTCTCGCTAGTGTGGGCGGCCCTTAACGCTTCAAAAAACGCAATTTTTCAACATGCAAGATGGCCGACCGGTGGCTTCACTCTCGCGCTGCAGCTGCAGCGACCAAGCGAAGATGTGCGATCCAGCCCTTTCCCCAGGCAGATGCCGAGCGCTCCACGCTAGCGGTCGTTGAGCGGTCGGCCTCAGTGAGCGATCCACCCAGTGTCACGCGCTGCCACCGCTTTCATAGCGTCTGCCCTCGTTTTTTAACAGTTTCGGTTCCGATTGTAATCTTGCTGAAAGCATGAGGTACTGATCGGAACTTCATGCTTTCACAAAAATGTTGATTGTTACTACTTGATTAACGGTGACCCCGACGTTGAGACACTATTTATTTTTCATTACAGTTATATAAACCCGATGAAGACAACTACAACTACTTTTGTACGAGCCGTAGGATGCAATAGACCCTTTGCGAAAATCCCAAAAGCCCGCGCGCGCCGAGCGACAAATAATGGGAGTCCTCTGTACGCCCCTCCTCCCGCTACCACGTGACATACGTGAGTAAGCACAGGTTACCACGACAGCAGAGCAGCCGAGTTGGGCGAGCGACGAGCCGACGGCTCGTCGCTCGCCCAACTCGTATAGCTTGTCTTCACACATGCTTGTTGTATTTTTGTACACGATCGAGCCTTTCTGTTAGCGTTTCGAGGTACGTGGGCGAGCCCGAGCTGGGAATCTCGACGCTGCGTAGCTCGAGTATCTTGCTTGTGTACGAGTCAAAAAGCTGTAACGACCAATAAGTTTGCATACACCGAGCTCGCACCTTTACAGCTGGTCAGGAAGTTTGTTTGTTTTGCGCGTCCATAGACGAAATATAATTTTTTGCGTCTACTGTTGTTCTTAATACGCCTGAGTACGTGAGGTGAAACTTGGAGGCGCCATTGAAAAGCTCAATTTGAACACATTTCTTATCTCTTATCTGTACTGACCCGCAGCACTGCACGAAGCTAAGTCCCCACCCGCTTGCATTCCACTAATATTCAACAACGCGTATGCGCATAAAGTTATTCTGCAATCATATAGGCAGATTCCCACATACAAATCGTTTTAAGAAAGCAGAAGTCGAGCAATTGTGTGAAGAATGTCGCACCGTTCGTCGGAAGTGCGCCGGACGGGCGTGAACCTCTATGCGGTGTGCCAAAGGAACGAAATTATACAAAGCGCATTTTACGGTTGCTAATGGCCGTAATATTTATGTGTTTGCTTTCTTCCTGACTGAGTATGCTGAGATAATTTCAGACACACCGTTCAGACACAGATCTTGGGCGTCGGTAAAAGCTCGTCCCAAAAAGCTTAGCGGGGAGTAGGAGACGCTTGTTAGAGCCTCCGTCGTAGCTAGCCGACCTCAGCGTTTGCGAAAACCTAATCTCCTATCAGCGAAAAATTTGAGTGGGCGATATATGATGACACGAGGAAGACATCATAGTAATTTTTGTGCAGTAGTGAGGTCGAATTTATTGTGTTCCCTTAAACGTTCATGCGTCAACGCTGGGCTCTACTTTGATACTCCTGTGAGGATGCGGCTTGCTTTTCGCCCAATGAAGCAAACAAGAAGCGGATGTTTGGGAGCAAAATACGTGTAAGGCTCAAGGTGACCAAATTTTAGTTGTAGTTCACTGGTACTAGACGGGATTTTTGAAATTAAGCTCAAAGATGCACTCGTGGGTGAGGTGACTAAGCCACGTCTTACTGCGTTTGCGCACGCACGCACAATATCCGGTGTTTCGGGAACCAAGGAAATTGCCCCAGTTTTCAATTTGTATCGGTCGAGAATGAATGTATTGCACATTTGTAAAAAGTCAGATAATCGAAAAC
Source organism: Ixodes persulcatus (assembly GCA_013358835.2). NCBI lineage: Eukaryota > Metazoa > Arthropoda > Arachnida > Ixodida > Ixodidae > Ixodes > Ixodes persulcatus. The sequence continues at coordinate 20,612 of JABSTQ010006288.1, read as the reverse complement.
GCAAGCGGCGCATTCGGTCACCGCGTGATAGCATGAAAGGAAGCTGCTCAATCGAAACCGAAACTGAGTGGCCAACTAGTTCCCAGAGTGCACTTCGTCGAAACGTCGTGTATTCCTTCCTGTCCGCGTTTTTTTTTTTTTTTTTTTTTAGAGTAGCACAGTAGCACGATTATATATTTGCGACTTCGTGTTTAGACTAGAAAAGACCTCATCCAGCATCCAGCCAGCCGTTGACAGACTTTGATAGAAAGCCGATCCAGCATCCAATCCAAAGCCGGAAAAGGTAAGCACAGAAAAATGGCGAGCGAGACAGCGTATGTGTTGGTTAAGCGTTGGCGTGGTTCGCGGCATGGTTCAGGTACGGTGGCTCCAGGGTTAAAAAAAATGTATGTGACCGTAGTAGCGAGTGAAAGCGCTGCATGTAAATCTATGCGGGGCAGAAATCGCTCGAAGTTACCCGCCCGTGCTTTGATTTTGATGTTCGTGTTCTGTCGGTTTGGTCGTACGTAGGCCTAGTGAACCAGCTTCCGCTCAACAACGCCGGTAAGCACCATTCTGGTGGTTGACTCCACGGCCCTTCGCAGTATCCCGACGATCGTTTCGTCGGCATGCCCCGCGAGACGGAGTAGCCGTCAAGTAAGAGAAAGTACGAGCAGCAGGAATTGGACTCGGCCGCGGATTATTTCGTAGTGTCGAGCGACGGCACTTTTCTACCGTTTACGTTCGCGCACGTTTTTGCATCGGCTTTTGCCAGTTCGTGGTGTAGATGTCCTTTGCCTTTCGTTGCATCGCGCCGTTTCCACGCTTCAAGCGCACCTTTGGGGCTCCCGGCCGAATACGGGCGAGTGTCGCGCCGCGAGCCCGGCGAGACGGCGATCGGTCGGCGGCGGCCTCCGTGTGTTGTTGTAAGCGTTCGGGCGTGAGGAGCGTCGTCTCGCCGTCCCGCTAGCTCGTCGTCCCATCGTCGCGCTTAATCCGTGAGGGGGGGGGGGGGGGGAGATAGGGATAGGGGGTTTCCAGCACTGGTGGCTGGCATCGCGCGGTGTCCGGAGATGAAGGCGGTCTCCGGGGCGACCGCGCCGTGTAGGAGGAGGCATGCAAGCTCGCCGAGACGCCGCTGCCGGGGCATCGGTTTGTGCCCTCCGCGAGACGCTTGTCCGTTATGTTATTTATCCTTGCATCAGGGTTTAGATTATGACGGTAACCTTGCATTGTTTACCATACTTCGCAAAGTCGTAAAAATTTTTCTACAGGCGACTCCTAGAGCCGCTCGTCAAATTTTGCGGCGCGCGATACAACTTTTTTTTTTTTTTGCGACGCTACATTTTTTTTGCATTATAACTTAGCGGCATATCGAAATTTTCTGCTCGTAGCGCAATCGCACCAATGCTGAAAAATTCTGCACGTACTGGCTAAACGTCATCATCGTAAGCTCGGCTCTTTTTTCCAAGTTCACATCAAATAAAACTAGGTACCTTCGATGAAAATACGGTGTATGTCCAGGCAGTTAGCGGCATCCTACGCCTTGGTAAGCGCATTCGCGCGTTGTGAAGTCCACCACCAGCATGGCACAGGGCCCCGTCCTTACCTAGCGTGTCGTCATATGCAAGGAATGTATACTCCGTTCGCCCCTAAGCTGAGACTAGAATCTCCGCCTTCAGGGCGAGCTCGCTGGCTTCTGCAGTGCTTTGGTTGCGCGTGCCTGCGCGTTCGCACTTGTGTTAGCAAGGGCAGAAAGCTCGTGTTGAAGGCGGAGCTTCTAGTCTCAGCTTAAAGGGATAGTGAACCAAGGAATTTAGTGTCCATAATAAGTGGCGCACATTCTTTCCACGAGACAGCAGCCGCCGGTGTGCGCGAGCACACGCAACAAAAATGACGTCAAAGACCTCCATTCGCGGTTAAGATGACAGTGAAATGTATGGGCTTCGAGCCAAAGGAGAATAAAGACAAGTTCTTCATCTACACAGTGGTGTCTGGTGTAAAAGGTAAGCGATTAATTGGTCTAACAAGCACGTAGCTTTCACTTGTAGAGATGAAAAGCCTGTATTTATTCTCCTTTGGCCCGAAGCCCATGCATTTCACTGTCCTCTTAAACGCGAATGGAGGTCTTTGACGTCATTTTCGTTGCGTGTGCTCGCGCACACCTGCGGCTGCTGGCTCGTGGAAAGAACGTGCGCCACTTATTATGGACACTAAATTCTTTGGTTCAGTATCCCTTTAAGGATGAACGGAGTATAGTCGAAACGCCATTGCCGTTGCTTGAAAAACTGGATGTAAATAAGCTACTCGCGCGAAACCTCGGTATCACGAAACCGTTGCAAGTAAAAAGCTACAAAGCATGGTGTAAACAGACCTTTACGCGTAATGAGCACCGTTTGTTTCTCTTTTACCGCTACTTCTATTACTTGGCGTGCACCGGAATGCGACGTCGTCGTGTTTCATTGTGGTCGTGCTTGGGGATATAGCCATGGAGTTATTATAATGTACGCTAAAGGTTGCGAAGACGTGACAGTGTGAAGTAACTTGAATGAACATCATGTCTGACCACGCCTTTCATTCTAGGGAGGAGGAGTACAATTCATCGAAGAGAATGACGAAATAACGGTGGCGCCCATCCCTCTGTTGTGGTTCGACGTGAGTATGAAACAACGGCGTGAGGCCAAGAAAAATGTCTGGGGCGGACATCTTGTCTCGTGTGCGAGCGGGCCAAGCACCAGACCCTGACTGGCCTTCGTTCAGAGCATCAAGTTTGCAGAAATGCAGTAAGTATTATTTTGTACTGTTCCTTTTTATTTTGTACTGTTCCTTTTCATCTAAACTCCTGATGATGTGCTAGCACACATTTTTGATCTGCCCTCTGTTAGCATGCTTGACCACATTAGCTTGCGTGCAGTTGCTCAATTTAGCTAGCTCCATAATCTTGGTAATGACACATGCACATTTACAGTAGTGACCGAGTCCTTCAATACGCTACTGGTCACAAAACTTTCTTGTAATGCTGTGGGAAAGCATTGCATGCTGCCAAGAACGGCCGTGGTGCTGTCCTACTCTGGAGAGGTTCGACGGACAGCTTAGAGGCTTGTTTTTATCTGCAGCAAGTTCGCTTCGGCGCCGTGCTGTGCAGCTTGTGTTTGTATCTTGAAATATTGTACCAATGGCCAGATTTTGGTGTTTGGTGAGATTGAGGTCTCGGCAGGCTTGTACTGAAGGAGCTGACAATTCTTTAACAGAACACGTCGCCTGCTAACGTGAGTAAAGAGGGAGGGTTTGTCTGCCCGAGAGTGCCATTTGCTGCGGGAAACAAGACGCCGTCGCGTCGTCTGCTACCAGAACCGAAGAAAGGTGGATCATCTGTTACGCACTTTATGCTGCGAGTGAAACGATAGAAAACAAAGTTGCATTGGGAACTTCTGCTATTTAACAAGGGACGCAATTGACGACCCGTGCTTCACTTGGAAGTGCCAATTCATTCTAAAGCGTCATATGCCTAGGCGCGAGGTATCATGTGACCACAGAGCAGCCGCTTGCAGCCCGAGTTTTGTTTTCTATCCCAGGGCAAGTGTTCTTTACGCGATTCTCTCCCATTCTTAGACGGTTGATAGTTAAAAAAAAGGCTGTCCTGAAAGCCCAGGAAATGGCAGTTCCAACAAGGGTACAGGCACCGTGCTAGGCCTAATAGCCACAGACCTATATCTCAGATTTTTAAACTGGTGCTTATCGCAGCCAAGCGCAGCGCGTCTCACGTGCATCGCCGAAGAATCAATATCGTTTTTATTTGCTTTGATTGTCAAAAAGCATCATAAAACGTTGTGGGAGCATTCATAATTGACCATACAAGCCAAAACTGTGAAGTTCCGAAAATTGGGGCCGTGTCTCCCTTTCAGAAAGGTTATTTGATTAACACAAATGTTTTTTTATTAAATTTATGAATATTGCGTACAAATTATAACGTCTCTTAAATTTTTACAAAAATTTGAAACACTCTCACTGTGTCTGGCAACCGTTCCAAAGCTACCCAAACCCATCCGAAACACCTGAAGGTTCGGGCGTTCTTCTGAAACTTCCCGAAACCCAAGTTTCTGAAAAAGTTTCTCCCCATCGTCAGTGCATAATGTTGATCAGCAAAATAGGTAATGCTTTCTTATGTTATGCCTTGCTTATCTTGCAGCTTTCGATGCTCAGCTGCTAAGGTCGTGATAGACCTGCACATCCAGAATGGGCACCTACAGCAGCAGAACAGGGAACTGCAAGTCTGTTCGGCAGGTGCTCAGGCACGTGGTGTCTTTCAAGCACCAGGGAGAGCAGGCGAGGCCCGGGGAACAGGCGACACCCCAGGAACTGGCCAAGCCTGAACCACCCGAGCTGTTCCTGATGCCTCTCAGCAACATGGAACAGTTTTGTGCTGCAGAAGCGCAGCTGAAGAACTTCACCAACAGGACACTGCCGGTATTTATGTGTCCTCTTTTTCACAATATTGACGGGTATAAGGCTGCGATTCTTACTTTGTGGTTTAACTCGGGTTATCTGAAGATTTATGCAAATGGGGTTGAAATGTGGACTGAAACTTTTACTGTAATATTTCAAATGGACGCCCACCCAAACTGTGTTTTAAGCACAGTCTGTGGCAAATTAAAAATGAGTAAGATGCCCCATTTTCATTGCGGGCCTTCTGTTATTTATAACAGCGGAGTGCACGCACAGCCAATGCACGATGGAAGGCTATTTATTGTAAGGGACATCCTTAAACTGAACCCTGCGATAGAATTGTGTCAAGGTGATGCAACGCCAGTTGCACGTTTTGCAAGTCAGCTTTAGTAGCCTGCGTATAGTTTTTACAATTGTTAAACTGCGTTTCATAGAGGCTACTGAAGGGAGAAATGCTGGACGGTGGCCACCAAAAAGTAAGTGTTTGTGCGTCGTTACATTTTTGAACAGGTATTTCCACCCGAAGGTCGTGTAGACAAGAGGCCTTCATGTGCATCCTCATCGAACGGCATTTTAGGTCTTTTTCAACTGCCACTTCTTGAAATTTTTTTAAGTAAAACATTTCACGACGGGGGAAGTGAAATCGCCCAACACATTTGCCTTTGGGTGCTTGAATATGTCGGCCGGCAAATAATCATAAATCATGCTGATTTCCTACGACACCTCTGCCCCCGTTTTATCCTTAGAAGTTAAATTCCGCACCTGCAACAACTCTCGCCGTAAGTATGTGTGCGGAGCACGCACAAACCCGCCTGCGTGCTTTTTGTGTTTAACGCTTGCTTGGCAGAAGGATCGAGATGCTGTAGTATATATTGGGCTTCTTTTGGTTTTATTCCTGTTCTCACTTGAGGCTATAGTCAAGAGATCTATATATTTAAGGCGATAAATTCATTTGTGCTTTTGGCATCTGCTACAGAAGTAAAGGTACATGCTTGAAAATAACTTTTAGCCTTGTCCAAAATCGCTTTTGAGCGTGCCCACCATATGCGTATGCCCAAACGAATTTGTAAAGGGTTGCCGGATAAATTTTAATTAATTGCATCTTTACTTTACATAAGTAGTGCATTTCCAAAATGAGATGTTAACCTGTCCTAACCAAAGGTCACCCTATGAGAGCAAATAAATTTTCCAAGGTGAAAGAGTAACTGTCATTGCATCCGCCACTTCATTCAGGGGGTGTGAGTGCATGCGTAGCTGTGTCTCCAGGCATAGCATACGGTAGTCACACAAGCGATTATTACATGTGGCGGGCTTGAGCTGAGTAAGTTGGTTCATTGGCCTACAGGGCCACCACTGAGTAAGCACTAAACAAAAATATGGAAAGAAAACTACTCACACTGTGCTGCTGTTGCCATTTTGTGCGACTATGAAGATGGTTTTGGTCAATTCCTGCTTTTTATGCCTTTTTCAATTCCAGTCTTCGTAAAGTCATAAAATAGGCAATAAATTTGCAGGGTGACTAGCCAGCAAACTAAGCTTTAACAAATTCAAGATGCGCAGGGTCTTGAATGCACTGTTTTGAGAACCACATACATTATTAAAATTACTGAGTGGATGCTGATGAGCAAAGATGATCCATCGAAACGTTTGGACAATTTGAACGATGCAACGAATGTGACTGACTAATGAGATTTAGCGGAGTATGGAGGGAAATATTTTAAGTTTTCTGGTTTCGTCTAAGACAGGTAGAGTTGCCATATATTCAAACATTTTTTATTCTCTCTCCAGTAAATATTGTACCATATTGATGCATGTATAGTGTGGCTTGCTGCATTTACCTGGGCATTCACATTCTCTTACTTGAGACATGTTCATACCTTGTATCTGCATGTCAATAACTTTATTGACATGTTGAGAACACATTTTGTCTTTCTAGGAGGAGCAGCTCGTGTCTCTAGGAGACAGCAAGAACTTGCAAAAGGTGGTGCGAGAGATGGTGGGACGCCTGTTCTCAAAGCAAGTCCAGGAGCAGTTCTCTCTCCTGGGCTACCGAGGAAAGTCAAGGTTCAAGGACGCCATGATGTGTAACGTGGTCATCGGTAATGCATATCCATTACTAGCTAATATATTGATGGTACCTCTATTGGAGCTCAATAGACAAGCAAAATCTTTGAAATATGTTGACAATTAAAGGGAAGCTGAAACACTTCTTGAAAAAAAAAAACGAGTTAGAGGTGACTTCTGTCATATTTTTGTCCTGTGAATCTGAATATCGCTTTTGTTTTCCCCGAAGGTGTAACTAGACACGAGAAAACACGAAAAACCTCAGACGAGTCGTGACGTCGTACTACGATCTTTGGGGTGCCAAGCACGTGTCGCTCGTGTGGGCAGCGCGTGCAATTGCAAGCTTGCCAGTTGTATTTTTCCACACTGATGCCAGTCGTGACGTCTATTTCTGACCTTTTTAAAAATAGCAAGAGTTCACGTGCATAGGTTTGACAGGAGCTAAAGATGAGCGAGAGCAGAAATTCCGAAAACTCCCAGCATGACGTCACGTCCGGGAAGGAGGGGCTTCAGCTGTACTTTAGAAATTAATTTCTGCAGCCTCCGTGCGCCAGATTGAAAAATAAACGATATTCGTGATCCTGGAGGCCAAATGAAGACGATTTTGGTGTTCTTCCTCAAATACAGAACAGCTTCAGTTTCCCACTAAGTCTTGCAGTATGCAAAATTTAAGTCGTCAGTTCCTGTCGTTTTTTTTTTTTTAATTCGACTTGCATTCTCTATTATGAATAACTCCTGTGTTAGCATTCTCGGAACCTTCATACTCAAAAGCAGCAGTTTTGAAGTAACTGTGAAAAAAGATTTTGTTGGTCTTGTCTTGTTATCCTGTTAGTTTCCAGGTTGAAAATCTAATGAAGACCATTTAGAGGCCTTGGTCTGTAGAGTGTCAGTTGGGGAAGTTTTGCTCTCTTTTTAGCCACTCATCTCTGCGCCCCGCCCCCTCTCGCCCCCCGCCCCGTCTCGCCCTCCATTTCAGATTAATAGGATGTTGCATGAAATAGCCATATGCCTCCATAGAATCTGCACCCTAGCGTGGTAGCCAAACCCAGAATCTCCACCTCTGTGGTGCTCTCTTTCTGTCACCTTTGAATTGCAGGCTAGGTGAGGGACCTATATTTACACAAAGGAAACGCTCACAAACTGCGGTGTGTGAACAGCACCTTGTGTGTACAGTCAAATCTCGTTATTGCGAACGTCATTATAACACATTTTTCAGATTTACAAACATTTCAAAAATCCCCTTCCAAATGCCTATTGGTTTCAATGCAAAAATATTTCAGTACTACGAATTTCAAAATACCGAATATTTCAGAATAACACATAATTTAAATGCTCTTATATGCAAACAACACCTCACTATTACGAATTTATATCGCAAAAAAACGGCCGAAAGCAACGATGGATGGCGAAAATAATTTTAAATTACAGAAAGACGCGCATTTTGGCCGCTTGGCGGCTCCCGCAACGCCCAACCATCATCATCATCATCAAAGATCGACCCGGGAAACAAATCTTAACCCTACCCACCTAACTTCACATTGCGACCGAGGCCATCCACAGGAAGGTGGTCGACATCGAATCGTTCGTCCTGCAGCGTTTGTGCTACACCTACCAGAAGATTTCGGATTTCTTCTAGTAACTGTGCCGTGTTCAATCGCGTGAGCGGTGCCAGTATGACCAAGGCCGTCAACAAGGTGGACGACATCAAATCGTTCTTCCTGTAGCGTTGTGCTAGACCTATCAGAAGTTTTCTGATTTCTTTAAATAAATGTGTAGTGTTCAATTACGTGGCGCATTTTTTGTTTTGTGTTTCGAATAAAACCGAGCGTCCGGATATTCCTATTGCCAGGGTAGGTCATTTTTGCTCAGATATAATTACAATTTACGAGTTTTTCACTATAACGATAATTTCAGAATTACTAACGATTTTCGCGAGTCCGATGAAATTCGTTCTATCGAGATTTGACTGTAGCTAGTATGCAAGGTATTGGCTTCCCCTATCTCTCAACTAATCTGTGTGATCTGACAATTCTTTTTACAGGTGCCATACCAAGTCGCGCTCAAGGGTGCAGCGTGGACTCGAGGGAGAAGCGGCTGAGGAGGAGGGAGGCAGGCAGGGGCAATAGAGTTAAAAAGACGGACACTCCACTGGTGGTTCCAACCGCCTTTGAGGATGAGGGACACTCTGGCTGAGGAGCTATCTGCTATGGATGCACGAGTCACAATAAAGAATGTCACGGTAAAAAAAATTTGTATGTTCCCGTCTTGTACTACCCACAATATGCATCTGGGTGACAGATGAATGGGACATTTCTCAACAAGTATACAATAATTGCCATAAGTATACTGTATACATGGAGAAAGTCAATTGTTCACACAGAATTGTTTCTTAAAATTGCACAATTACTAAACTGGCTTGTTTCGGTTCAAGTCCCAAAAACATGTTAAAAACGGTCAGCACCTATAAAAGATATGAAAACCAATAAAATAGTTCAGACCCGCAATTACGCTGGCACTGATCTGTTATTACGCTGGGACTAATCCGCAATTGGACTGGCTCTGACCCGGAAACACGCTGGCACACTGATGGTTTCCTACCTTACCACCGGTTCCATGCCGGGGATCTGTGTCGGGAGCTCGCTGGGAACATCCCGTATTCCCGGCATCCCGGTTTCCCTATAAGTTCCCGGTACCGGCCGGATTCCGGCATTGGGCCCGGCCGATGTCGCCCCTTGGGGCGTTTCCGGTACTGGCCGGTATCAGTATCCCGGCAGGCCAATACCGCCCCGTCCCCAACCCGGCGTGTTGTGCTACTTGGGTCCTTGCTAAATTTAGCGGAAAGACTTCCCTGCTAAATTTAGCGCAAAGATTTCTCCGCCAGATTTAGCAAAATAATTTTCGAGCTAAATTTAGCGAAAACCTTTCCCCCTAAATTTAGCGGAAAAAAAATTCCTGCTAGATTTAGCGGAAAAAATTACCCGCTAAATATAGCGGTAAGATTTCCCCTCTAAATCTAGCGAGAAAATTTCCCCACTAAAAGTAGTGGGGAATTTTTCTCCTGAATTTAGCGGGAAAAGCAGCGAAAATTTCCCACTAAATGTAAAGGCAGCAGGAGAGGAGGTCGGGAGAGAAGGAGTGGAGGAGGGGCAGACCAACACCTCCTTGAAGACAAGGCCAGAGTGCTCTTCTCGTGACGTCGCGAAGGAAGGCCATCGGGGGCGCGCGTCGAAGCGAAGGCAACGCGCGTGGATCGACGGATGTAATGCGGTTTGTCACATACGCGTGTATAATTAGCTCAAATGAAAGTAGCGCACAGCAACGGGTCTAGAAAACACTTTATTTCACGGGCAAAATATTACACTGCTAAATAATCGGTACGAAATGACACGAGGTGTGCTATAAGACATCTATAGAAAATTGTGATTGTTTTCACTCGAAAACATTGAGTCACGAAATTATTTCTGTAGGAATGCATATCTTATACAGAAATACTCCGAGAGAATGGCGAGACACGCAGTGATTGGAAACATGCAGCAAAACAGATTACAGTTAAAAATCAGGTAGACGTACTCAACGCGGACACGACAAGACCAGTGTCACTTACGTTCATGTAAGCGATGTTATCGCGTGAAGTCACTCAATTCTTGCATTATACCCCAGCCAGATAGCAAAATTAATGTAATTTCGATCGAATGACATTATGGGGTCGACAAATCAGCTTGCGACGCTTGTATAATCACTGAAGACCGCGAGCTGATTAAATCCCATATCATTGAATGAAAATATATTAACCTATCCGTGTGGCAGGGGTACTAAACTTACTACGTAGTCAACTAATTTACTTCTCCCTATGGGCTCGTGCTGCCTTAGAACAAGATATAACTTATTTTGTATACAATATACTATTACCTTAATACAGTTAAGATTCTAGTATAAACGCGGTAAAGGCAATAAAAGAACATTAGTATAAATAAACACATAACCACAAACAATGCACTTTCAATAATCACACAAACTTGTTTTTCACCTTCCAGTGAAAACTAGATTACCACGCATATTCGCAAGTGTCGACGCAACTGCACACGGATAACGACAATGAACAAAATTCAAGTCTATCATAAAATAGAAAAAAAATCATTACAGCAATTTACTTGCGTCCTAGATGACCAAGAAAGCCCGTAAATAAGTTGTTTCTCACCTGTCGATCGTATCCATACGTCCCACAATATCCGTGACGAAAACATTTGAACACGAACTCCAAGAAGCCTCTCTCTGTCGAGAGCGAGGTCTATCGATTAAATGACCAGAGTCATCGTTGGCTAGTTGTCACCAGTCTTGTACACGTTACTAAAACAAAGTAATCGATTGCAATTACTATTACTCTTGGCTAAAAAGTATTCGATTAGATTACTTGATTACTCGACAGCAAAAGTAATTGGATATTACTTCAAGAAGTAACCGTTACTTTTCCGATTACTTTATTGTGTGAAGACTTACATCTTTAGCGCTCATAACAATGAACTACTTCCAACCTATACTTCACAATTTCACAAGTATTGAAGAAGAAAAAACGGGTTCCTCTACAGCAACAGCCATCTCTGTGCGCTGCATCATGGAATCATCGGTTTTGCCAGATGCAAAATTTCTTGCAGTGTCGCAATCGCTATTTCACCCGAAACATCTCCACTGGTCCCTGATAAATAGGAACTTAGAGTGCTTCTTGGAATCTCTGGTTCCAAATAAAAGGTATTTTGTTTTCTTGCTCTATATATTTCCTTGTACTGGCAACCAAGAGGCCCTTACATCTCTTTCGCACACACACACGCTTCTCCAGATATTATTCACATGTGGATGAACTCGCACGTTATACAAAAGAGCAGCAGCTCCAGGATTTGAAACGGATCAAGTGTAGTATCCATTAGCGGAAGAGATCACCCCGACCACATCTCAACTCGAAACCTTGCTTGTCACAAAGACCATGAAGGGGAAATACGGGACCTTGACGTGTATTTGAACTGGCTTTGTTATATTTTTCATCCGCTTTAGACATTCTTCGGTTCTGGTTCTCCTGCGGGCTGCGAGTAGGTATCGTAAGCAGGATTGTTTTTGTTTATTTCTGTGTGTGTGTGCGTGAGGGGGCTAGTTTGAACGAAGGACTTACAAAGTTACATTCTGCTCCCTCAAACTTCGCCCTGGATGGCCTTTGTGGCGCACTGGGGCTTTCCTGGGGCTTCCCACTCCCAGTCCCAGCTCGGAGGAAAAACGGACATTCCACAAAAGCTGTTCATACAAAGGAGTTGACCTCCTTTCCTGCAGCTCCTAAAAATTCTCTTTTTTCCGTTCGAAAAAAGAAGCAAATTCAGAAAAAAAAGGTGTGTGCGGGGGGGGGGGGGGGGGGGGGGGTCGGGTTGGGTCGGGTCGGGTCCCGTGGAAAAATAGTAACGGTTAGAAGCATTTTTCATTACTTCAAAAAGTAATCAGATTACTCTTGAGATTACTGCCTAATAAAAGTAATCAACTGATTACAAAATTACTCCAAAAAGTAATGGATTACAAGTAATTTGATTACTTGTAATGCGTACGGTACAAGTCTGGTCACGAATCCACGTGAATGCCGTAGTATCAAGCGAACACAAAAAAAAAACTACCCGAGACTACGGTGATGACAGAAATACGAAGGGAAACAAGTCTCAAAAGTACCACACACGAGAGCAGCGGCGACGAAAGACTTAACGTTGTCGACCCATCTCTTGCTCGTGTGCGCTCCCTGCGACGATTGGATTTTTCTTCGGTTTCCTTTCCCTTCTGAAATGTCTCAGCGTTCCTTTTCAGACAATGAGCAGCTCACACACAACGTAAATTTACCAGAATCGGAGCCCGTATGAGTGAAGATTCCGGAAGATGCGGCACCGGAGCCGGTTCTTTCGAAAGGTGTGGGGGAGCTGCGGGACTGCACTTATTCCCGCGGTTACGGGGATACTCAAAATATAAATTCGGTACTCTCAACCTTGCTAACACGTTGCATATTACGTTTATATTATATATATATAATAAATTGCAGAAGACTGCGCCTTTAAAACATATATTAATGTCGGATAAACGCGTACGAACACCACCGCGCCGCTTGAAAATAAACATTTTTTTCACGTCGATAGCATCGATAGGAGATATTTTCTCACGTAGTGGCGCCATGGCCTTCCTTCCTCCGACATTGTGACGTAACCTCTGAGAGCGCTATGGCCTTCTTCTGTAGGAGGTGTTGGGCAGACCCTCCCCTCCGCACCCTCCCCTCCTCCTCCTCAACAGCCACGCTCTAATTCGGCATTACAGAAAGTTGTAAACGTGTCTCTTTTTTTTTTATAGAGCGCAGCTTTTAGGCGCCCGTTTCCGGGTTGAGTGGCGGCGCCGCTGGCGTAACAACACGTTGCATTATGGGACTTTTCGCGGCTAAAGTTAGCGGGGAAATTTTACCGCTATATTTAGCGTTTCCTCGCAGAGAGAGCACCTACTGGGCAACACTTAATGGGCAAATGTTTCCTCTAGATTTAGCGGGAAAATTTCCCGCTAAATTTAGCGCGGAAATTTACGTCACGTGACCTCATCACCTATTCAATTTCCCCGCTAAATTTAGCTGTAATATGTTCGCTAAATTTCCCCGCTAAATTTAGCAGAAAATGTTTGCTAAATTTCCCGCCAAATTTAGGTGGAATATTTCCCCGCTAAATTTTGCGGGGAAATGTTCGCTAAATTTAGCGGGAACTTTAAGGAAAATCTTCCGCTAAATGGGAGGGGAGCAGGAGAGGAGGAGGAGGAGGGGCCTACCCTTCGCTCCGTACACTCCCCTGCTCCTTTTGAAGAGCTGCGCTCTTATTCGGCATTACAGATAATTGTGAAGGACTTTTGTTTTTTTCAAGCTGTAATTAGCCAGTTGTCATTGAGATAGCGAGCTGTTTCATTGTAAAACAAATTCCGCCTTTCCAAGGAAGACCATCGAAGCTGTACTAAGGTGGGAATTAAGTAATGACCGGCCGCAAGTCGGCAAGCCAGGGTGGAAAGAATCCAAAGGTTTGCGCCATTTATAAGCGACGGCTGCAACCAGACAACCGGCAAGCCGTTTGTCTTGTTGCCGCCGTTGTTTATAGATGGCGGTAGCGGTCCAAGACTTCTGTGTCATCAGATCATTTGAGGACGAACACGATCCTGGGGAAACTAGCCTGAACAGCTCCGCTGTAAAAATGATTCAATACATTCCGCTGCGATAGACGGGACAGAATTGGTGGTGGTGTTTTATCGGCTGTTGCTGACTCGTTAGTTTCTCGCCCTGTCATTGTAACTTGTGTACTTGGGATAGGTGTGTGTGTGCGTTTCTTTTAAACATAAACGATAATGGTGTATGTTATCGCCCCCCCCCCCCCTAGCAGTCGTTCATTTGTGAATTTGTTTCATAATTGCGTTAACTAAATTACCAGCCAGTATACAGGAGTGCCAATTATATTAATGGGCGATTTAAATTACCCCAAACGATATCTGGTCTAACGTATGTCCTGTTTAAACCCCCTTCTCATCTGAAGCTAACGCGGTTATTGAACTCTGTTCTGATTTAAATTTTTCTCAACTTGTCTCAGGGCCCACTAGGGTTACAAACCTTTCATCAAATATACTCGATCTCGTATTAACAACGTATCCGAGCTTAATATCATCACTAACATACCTGTCATGTCTCAGTGACCATTGAGTTCTTCACTTTTCCCTAAATATCTCATTCGTAGCGCCTAAACTTCACACAAAATTCATTCGTGACTACAGCAGAGCTTACTTTTCGTCAATTAAATTGTACATGTCTGAGTAGTTTTAATGATTACTTACCTGAGTTTTCAGAGCGCTCTGTTGAGTGTAGTTGGATGCGGTTTAAAAATGTTGTTTTATTATTAATTGAAAAGTACATACCATCAAGGAAGAGCCGTTGCAAACTCGCCTTGGTTTAAGGCTAATCTCAAGCGCTACCAAACGATCATCCACTGATGCACGGTGGACAGCGTACAAAACTGCAGATCAAGAATATGCATCATCTCTTACGGAAGATAAATCACATTTTTATAATCATGCACTAAATATCGTGTCAGCGAATAGTCCAAACAGTTTTGGAATGTCATTAATCCCAAGTGTCAGTCCAACATTGTTCTTCAGTCATCTGATGGTATAGGACAGGTATACCAGTAACTGAAAGTGCAAGTGTATTAAATGTTGTTTTTAGTATGTCCTTTACAACCTCTGATGTTAACCAAGTACTGGTATTTTCGTGTTCAAATATTTTGCCTATGGACTCAGGGGCAGTTGACGCGATTGGTGTTGCTGGCAATATTAATAATATGAGGCTTTCGTCCTGCGCCGGAATAGATGAAATTAACAGTAAGTTCCTAAAAAAATTGTAGTATGCATTGTTCAATAATTCCTTCAAAACATTATATGCTGTCTCTTATCCATGGCGTAGTCCCTAGTGTTTGGGTGGTTGGGAAGGGGGTTTCTTTGCACAAATCTGGCGGAAGACAAAATCTACCCAATTATCGCCCAATTTCCTTAAGAGGTGTGGCGTGTAAAATATTTGAACATGTCATTTACACGCAGTTGGTAAATTATCTTGATACTAATGACTTCTTCACAAATTCACAACATGGCTTTAGAAAACATTTTTCATGTGAGACGCAAGTACAATCCATCACACATGATCTCCATCATTCTTGTTTTGCGGACCCTTTGTGGATCGGCGGAGATGATAGAGCCCGTTCGTGGTGAGAGGAGAGGAAAGGTGTAGGTTACATATAATAACGATTTAAAAAATGTACATAACTAAGGGTTAATGTGAGGTAGACCTCTCTTATTGGCATACACACGAGAAAACTCGCCCGAAAATTGAAACATTTCTTCTCTATCTGAGAAAAGACAACTTTTATCGCTGGGGTTTCCCTGAAGAGGCAGGGCTTCGCGGACCCATAAAACGCTTTAGCGGGCCCCAAAGGGTTCGCGGACCCCTATTTGAGAACCACTGCTCTTGATACTCATAATGAAACCGATTGTGTTTTTGTTTTCATTTTTCAAACACCTTTCATTAAGTTTCCCACAAACTCCTTCTTCATAAACTTCAATCACTTAACATTGGTATATTAAACAGGATTCATGCCTTTTTATCTAACCGCCTACAGTTCGTTACTGCAAATAATACAATATCGTGTACTGTTCCAGTTCCCTGGGGTGTTCCACAGGAATCAGTGGTTGGCCCGCTACTCTTTCTTATTTAGATCAATGACTCGGTGCACAACTTGTCTTCTTCTTTTCGCCTCTTTGCTGGCGATTGCGTAATATACCGAAGAATAACCGACATATCTGACACTATTTCTTAACTACCTGACCTTAATCGTGTATCACTGTGGTGTAACCAGTGGCTATTGGAACTAAACACTGACCAATGCGATTCGATGAGAGTGTCACGTGCTCAATCGGTGTGTCATACTTATCGTCTTAACAGCAATCCCCTCGCTCAGTGTCTGTTTACAAATATATTGGTTTTTATATAACTTAAAAACTTCCTTGGAAGTTCATATTGAATACGTAATTAACAGTGCTAACCGTATGTTTGGATACTTAAATGAAATATATATTTCTCTCTCCGTCTTCATTAGAACTAACCATGCACAAAACCCTAATCCGTTCAGAAGTAGAATATGCTGCTGCTGTGTGGGTCCCCTCTCACTCGTCACTGATTCCTCTTTTTGAATCTATTGAAAACAGCTCAGTTTGTTTTATGATGAAAAACTATCATCGCACTGCCAGGGTTACTAGCATGAATAATACTTTAGGTTGCCGTTACTAATACACCGTCAAACAATCTCTCGTTTGTGTCTTTTTCTTAAAATATTGCACCGAAATGTTACCCTTCGTCATAAACAAATTACTCCACCATTCTACGTATCTGCTCGCATTGATCATAGTCTGAAGGTTTGTATTCAAACTTTTAAAACTTTGTTATTTCAATATTTTTTTTTATGCCACAAACATCTATAAACTGAAACCACCTTCCCGCCTCGATTGCTAACATCACTGAGCTTGTTTTAAACGTTTCAAACGCCTTGACACGTCGGGTTCTGTATTAATTTTTGGTTAAAGTTTTCCTTTCATTCATAGAGACTGTTTTGTTTAAAAATATTGATACTAATTTGTACACTTTATAGTTATATTTTACAGTTCTCTCCCCACTTCACTGCACCTACTTGGAGGGTATCTGAAATAAATAAATAGCCGCTATTATGCAGTTACTTACGAAATGTAATTAAATTTTGCTCCCACTACCCGATAATATTACTCGACGTCAAAATGTATGGCGATTGCTGACAAACTTACCAATTTTCAACGCAAAAAGAGTTTTTTCTTGCAGGTTATTATTAGATTTCTAGCATATAAGTTGAAGATTTGGCGTAAATGGCTGACATGACAGGCCACGCGTTCGTGACAATGTTCATTACCGCTCGGCATGAGCAATGGACTCCAGATCGAGCCACGTGCTCAGACCGAACAGCACGAGTCCTGAAATAGTCAAGAATGCAGCCAAGAAGGACTATATTAATCTTACGTTTCTTTCTTCTTTCTTTTTTTTTCGTGTGTGTGTGTGGGGGGGGGGGGGATAATAATTGTAATTGTTACTCGACATACAGCACAGTCTTTTTTGCGTAGAGGCGAACCGTAACTCAAATTTTAAAGCTTAATCGATAAGAACTTATTGTCCACATCACTTTAAAAAGTTACTTTATCTGAACTAAGTTAGGCATTACTCCTAAATGAGTCATATTTAAAGTGAATACTACTCGGATGTAATTATTACTATTAACTGTATAGTTAAGAAAATTGTATCAAACTGTCCTACCTTAATACGTTATATTCGTTTACTTTGTACAGAATTACAAAGAAAAACTCTCGAGACTAGGGTAAAAAAAGGCACGACACGCAACTTTCCTTTATTTGTTCTTGCTATGTACTACTTACAACACATTGATTGAACACTTACTTTTTGTTAATTGCTTCTAGCAAAAATTTCAAATAAAAAAACTTTTTCTAATATGTATTTTTTTTTCAACTGAGGAGGTCGTACTTTAATATTTTACGAGTGTTTGCTTTTCTTTCAAACAAATGGTGGAATTAGTCTTAGACGGCCAATGCACACTAGAGAGTTCTAACCCATCGCGTTTTTTATGAAACAATTTAGGTATAGGGAGCTCTACCTTCAAAGCCTGTTTGAAGAGCGCATTTAGAGTAATATCTGGCATTCAAAATTGATTTGCCATATATATCTAGTTAGACATACATGACCAAATGGCTTAAAATTCAATGTGGCGTAATCAGCAAAACGTTTAGTCTATTTCACGGTGTCGAACAATAAGTGTCCACTGCTATTTCTACAGACCTGTAAGACGGAACAGCAAGCAGGTGATGGCAAGGGGACGAAATATTGCAAGCAGTAGGTGAAGGCAGCAGCAGCAAAACCGTTCTATCCAGCAAAATGGACAATTGGGCGAGTTGGTAAGAGTTCATCATAACTTACAGCGCGACTGGGACAGTCCAGTCAATCTGAGCCGCCTCCATTGTGTCTCCGAAACAATGCGCTGAACAAATCTTCTGTTTAAAGGCTCGAATGCCGGCCGAGGTTCCCGCAAGCTTACGGAGGCTTATTTATGAGAAAACATTAACTGTCCCATGGAATTAGCCGGCGCTATCTGAGGGAAGCCCGCGTTATTATTGTTCGTAGCAGCGAAAAGCGGCACCTATATTCCCATTGGCTGAGCGAAACGGCACCGAAATCCCCTCTGTAGCAGCAAAGACGGCACCTAAATTCCCCTGGGCGAAACGGAACCTTAATTCCCATTGGCTTCGACGGGTCAAGTGGTTCCATTTCAACGGCGTAATTGTTGCTAAGGAGTCAACCGAACTTCTGGCGGCGCAGTGAAAGGGACGCGGGTATGCGATGGCCTGACGTTAAGCTCAACGTTAGGCCTATCGTTGTGACTTGAGGTCTAACGTCGTCAACCGGTGCGCGCAGCTGTTTGACGTGAAGGGACTTCGCGCGTTTGCGGTGGCCTGCCGTTAGGCCTAACGTTAGGCCTAACGTTATGCTTTGAGGTATAACGTTGTCAACCGGTACACGCAGCTAGGGCAATGATGATGATGAGAGGACGCGGGATTTTCCTACGCGCCACGCCGAACTTGGCACTCCCACAGCTGCCTCACCCAGCGGCGCAGCAGTCACCAGCGAGTCAGGGATGCTTTCGCATTCACAACTCATAAGAAGTACTTCGGTGTCCTCGGACCTTTTGTGAGAAGGTCCTGTGTTACCGAAATTTCGGCTGCGCGTCATATGATCCCCAATTGAGGGAAATATTTCATCAGGCTTTCGCTGAGGTCTGCCAGATGGACCTTGTTCGTTCGGCACTAAGACCCCCAAGTGTGTTTGATTTGATTTGCGTTGAGCCAATTGGAGGCCTGTTTTACGCATCTCGCACTTTTTTGGAGTGTGGGTAGGTGCCGCCACAAAGGGCATTACCCGAACATTATCTGGACGATTCGTTGAATAGAGTGCCATAACCAGAATATAATGTTTTTCTCGCTTCTACGTAGGAGTTTTTTTTTTTTTTTGTAGAGCTTTTCTTACAGAGCAGACCTTAGGCGCCCGTTTCCGCACTTCGCGGCGTCACTGTTGGCGTCGGCGTCAGAGTCAGCTTCGCCGTCGCCATCGCAGTCTCGCTGAATTTAGCGGGAAATTGAATTGGTGTTGATGTCCCGTGTTGTCAATTTCCTCGTTAAATTTAGCGACGAAACTTCACCCGCTAATTTTAGAGGGGGAAATTTTGCTAAATTAAAGAGGAAAATTTAGCGTGGAAATTAATCGGTAAAAGGAGAGGATGAGAAGGGGAGGAGGAGGAGGGGAGGAGAAGGGGAGGGTCCGCAGGAGGAGGAGGGGCATACCCCCGCCTCCGTACCCTGCCCTCCTCCTCCTCAAGAGCTGTGCTCTGATTTCGCATTACAGAAATTTTTAAACGTCTTTCATTTTAGAGCGCAGCTCTTAGGCACCCGTTTCCGGGCTAAGCGGCGTCGGCGTCGGCGTAACTGCGCGCTTTGCATTATGGGACGTTTTCCCGCTTACGTTAGCGGGAAAATTGACGTCATGTGACCTCTACATGAATTCAGTTTCCCCGTTAAGTTTATCGGAGAAAAGGACGTCACGACTTTGTGCCACGTCACCCATGAAGACATTCAGCGGCAGGAGGAGAGGAGGAGGAAAGGATGGGGAAGAAAAGAGCAGGAGGAAAAGGGAAGGAGGTGGAGGAGGGGAATACCCTTTCCCTCCTTACTCTCCCATCCATACCCACCTCTCCCATTCCTCATAAGCTGCGCTCTAGGTTATCATTACAGAGATTTGTAAACGTCTTTCATTTTTTATCTCTTTCCTTTTTTCTTCATGCTCTCTCTGTCATCTCCGATGCGTTGGCACGTATTGGCGTTAGGCGGACCATGTGGAATAGCACTTCCTAATGTTCCACAGCCGTGCTTTCCCCGCTGGGACATCGATGCGTTGGAACGTCCGCGGCTTCCCACGACTGTGGCAATCATCCTACGCGCACGCTTCAGTGGGAATTCTCTTTGCGATGTTTACGCCAATCAAGCATCCCACCATACACTTATCGCCTGACTGAGTCTCAAGTCTACTGGATTCCAGCGAGTTACACGTTTTGCTGGTTGCTCCTGCAAACTCCCTCGCCATGGAAATCTCACTGGGACACTTCAGCTCAAGCGTCGTTGTCAATAACTAGGCGGATAAGCATCCTCCAAATTCCTTACTCGCATCTTCTGTGACCTCAAGGCGGACAAAAGTCTGTGATGTCATTCTACAAAGGTGACGATCACAGAACGTTTGCAGCATACCCGCTCTACAATATGAACTGAAGATGCGATAGCACAGCGTAAGATGTCAGGAAAGTTTGATGAAAACAAGGTGTGCGTTTTAAAGTATGCGGGGCTGTATATATAGTCTCAAGCGATTCTTTCCCGCACGAGCACGAAATGCACCCAGAGGCGGAGGT
>JABSTQ010006287.1:0-15998 GCA_013358835.2 Ixodes persulcatus | reverse complement strand
CGGAAAATTGGGGATTTACAAAACAATTAACTCCAAAAAACGCCGAATTTTCGCTAAAAAATAAACTCCACAAAACACCCTCCGAATTTCACGAAAAAATAAACTCCGAAAACATGGAGCCCTATAGATAATGTAAACGTTAATGTCGGAGAGTATAAAGAATATTAAGGATGGCATCTTTTAAAAAGATTTTCAAAATAATGCATATTTAGTTAAATGCCCGTGTGTGAGCAATTCTTCTAAATTTTTCCCCGCTAACCAGGACAACAATATTTCATGCACAAATGAACTGTATACACAGCAAGACACTGGAAAAGTGTGAAGAAATTAGTTTTTTTAGATAAGGAGAACAAAAATCTTTAATACATAGCATTATTGCACAATGTGCCGTATTTGCGATTTTGTTTCTAAACCTAACAACCCTGACAGTCGGTGATTAATACTTTTTGTCAATCCTTCTCGTGCGTAATTTGTCAGTAAATATTTCGAGACCCGTAGCTAGAACAGTTGTTTTGGGGAAGCCGCCCGAAATGCCAACATTGTGCTTTACGCAAGTCGCGCACGTGACTGAGAGGGTGCTTACGCTTTTTTTTTACAAATAATGTTTTTTTTTTAAGCAAGGATAGGTTTATTTATCTAGGCATGGAGCCAGCAAAATATAATTTTTCATAAGAATTAACATTTGTCGCCTGACATGTTTTTTTTATCTTTCTGAAAACGCCCGCATGCTCTTTTCCTTCCGATTATTTGTTGATTCTTTGATTTAAATAACAGCAGTATCGGACAGTAAAGTTTTACAGTGTTGGCCTGAGAAAGAGTATTTTTGTGATAAGGTTCCTTCCTTTCCTTTTTTTACCGATTAGAGCCTCATCAACAGACTAAAGCCTGAAACACGTGTGAGGAAAAATCGTGTCTTCATCGCGCCGCGAAGCAGAGTCAACGTAGCAAACCTGGCGCGGGACGGCACGATATTAGGCCACGTCATAGCGTCGGCGCGACGCGGTGCAATTCATGCTCACATGTGCTTCGCGTTTTATTAATTGAAACATTGATTTAACTCACTTCTACGAGGACCTCGCGTTTATTACGTGTGGTGTCTAAAAGAGCAAATGGTCCTAAAGGTCCATTCACACAGGGGCGTATGATTATGTTTTCCTACGTTAGGTTATAACTAGGTCTGGGTACTTGATATAATAACCTACCGATGAATCAATTAATACTTTAATGGCGATTAAATGTTTAACTAGTTGATCGGTTAAATTTTGAAGACAAAGAAAGTAAAAATTGAACGCTTTCACCACGCAGATCTGTACGAGAACGCCTGTGTGAAGGCAAACCTTAGGTGAAAATTTGACCTAAAGTAAACTGTAGGGGCGAGACGTGTAACTCGAAGCAAGTGGAGGAAGTTGTATGTGTCCAGCCTCTTCAACGCCATGCGATTGTCCGCTTAGCGCAGCTGCGATTATTGTGAACAATCAAATGAGTTCCCCATTGCTGGAAATTATTAACGAACATGTTTGGTTCTGCGGCTGAAGTAATAATTTGTTAGTGTGGGTGCCTTTTTGACTGTTCCCAAATACATATAAAAGTTGATTTAAAATTTAAATTTGTACATTTTGTCGTTTATCAAAAATTCAACAAAACCACAAAATTGCAATTTTTTTCTTTTTTAGAAAATGTTGGTACATGAGAATGTACGAAACCTAATAATTGATTATTTATTTGGTTAAGATTGACGCCCAGCTCTGGTTATAACTTAGTCCCCGGGACATCCGCCCTTTGGATGATCCTGAACGCTTGGCAGTTCTCCCGTGTACATGTAAAAATACAAATAAATATTACAACAACCAGTGTGCGCGAGTTAATAATAATAATAATCTTTGTTTCCAGACATACATGTGTCTAAGGGGCTGCGGCAAAAGAACACACACACAAAATCGGCAGATAGTTAAGATTGCTTGCGCCTGGGAGTGCGAAAGCATTGTAATTTTTTTTTGGTAAAAGGTTTTCGAATTGCATTAAAGATCCTTCTGCTGATTCGGTGTATGACACGCGGAGGGCAGCGTGCTCATTGTGCACACTCATGACGTGGCACCACCACCTCACCATTGGCTGCGCCGTCACGTGCCCAATGACGTCTGCACTAGGCCACACTTAGTGCGTATGCCATTGCTCCAGGAGCTCCAGGAAGATCTCCAGGACGGCTTCGCGGCTGTCAAACAAAAGGGTCTTATTTTTTTCTTTTTTTTTTTTTTTTACAAACACGTCGGTTCGAGCTATGTGCATGCCCACGCTGGTCCACCGGTTTAAGTAGATAACCTCAAGATTTGACACAGATGTAGTTTTCACATGCAAATTGAGGCTGGGAGACTTGTGCAAGCCTGTAAACAGAAAGGAACTCGATCCAGTCGCCCTGCCGCAACAGGAAACATGCTAACAGGCTCACCACGTGCAAGACTGAGCTGGACTTCCCAGGCCCATGTCCTGCTGCGTTAAATACGTCGGTAAAACGGGTCGCTGCGTAAACAACCAGCTCCGGGAGCATCACAAAGAAGTATAACTCCACTCCCAACAATCAGCACCCGATAGGCACGCAAAGACGAGAATGTCGCGGCTGCGCTCCCGACTGGCGACGCTGCTGGTAAATCTTCGTAAACGCGTCGGGAAGGAGATTACCGACGCCTTTCGAATGGTGACGAGCCCGCAAATCATAGGTTCATTGTCTCTTTTGCTTGGACAGATCTCGGGGCCGTGGCGGCTCGACTGATGCCATTTTACCCCAAAATCACCCGGCCGCCCTCTTCCAATGCTTGGAATTCGAGGCCTCAGAAATTGTACCCTCTCCCCCCCCCCCCCCCCCCCCTCCCCTTGAAGAAAATTCCTGTCTACGCGCCTGATGTCTTACATATATTCTTTATTGTTTGATAACATTCTTCACTGATTGATTGAATATGCCTTTAATTCTTGAAGAGGTAAAACGATAGCTACTGGCATGTGAAGCTTGTGAACCTCAAACTAAATCACTTTGCCAACCCTGCAGCTCGGAACAAAGCCAGTATCAAAGAAAAAAATTTACTTAGCTTGGCAGTCTCACTCGGGTAGATGAGCTAGCTGGGCTCCGCTTCAGGGCGAACTGGGCACTGCTAGCACCTCTGGTACGTTTGCTGGCATGTGTCAGCGAGAGCACGCACTGAGCGCTGAACGTGCACGGGCCAGCAGCAGATTGGAGAAACTTTAGAGAAAAGGAGGAACATCCCTGCCACGAGCCAGCTTTCTGGCCACACTTATGAGTTCCGCCATCTAGTGGTTGAACTAATGGCTTGTTCAGGATGGCCGCCGTGGGATCATAGGATTACGGCATAGTTGATTCATGATAAAATTTAATAAACAGGATAAAATAGATTTAAGAGACTATAGAAAACTCATTAGTGGGTACGCCTACCGGCCTACTGCATCGTGTGCTTCAACTGTCACAGCCTAGGCCACAAGGCCGGCGTAAGAACAAATTAGTCCCACTGCAAGGACTTCGGGGATTTATGTCAAGAAGTTCGCAAGTGCTAGAAACATTTTTTGCTACAACTGCAAAGGCAACGATCACGTCGTGCTTCACCAGCTGTGCCCAGCAAGGACACAGACCGACCTCAAACTCCAACAAAGATCCAAGGCACCTCTTCTCAACAACTAAGAAAGGGGACAACTGAAAAGGAAGTTTGAAGGAGTCAACAGCTTTGAACGTCTTCGGACGCGATCACAAAGCAACAACTATCCTAAGTTGTCAAGAGACATGAGCACCTCACCAGCAACTAAGCCCAAGGCACCACTGAAAACCGCGACAAACGCACTGCCGACCTTCGCACAAATAATGAAGGATCACAGGGAATCAACGCTACAGCGAATCAACAAGAGAAAGGAATACGAGAAACTCAAAAAGAGACTGAAAGAAGAGAACAATCTCTCCAGAGCAGCGATGGAAAGACGCAAAGAAATCGCTATGGTGCAGGAGGAGGTCGACAGGATCGACAGATGCTCGTCTTCCACGTCATCTTCAACACTACTCCCAACACAAAAGCAATACAAACATCAGCAGGAGCAACTGAGGTAGACACCCCCGAACATCGGCAAAAATTAACAACAACGAATCAAGCACAGACGATTACACCGCGACATCACAAACCCCTGCGATGGAAACAAAAACATTGAAGTTTATGCAAACGCTGTAAACCAAAATTCAAGCCCAAATGCAAGCTCATACGGAGGCCATTAACAAGAAGATGGAAACGTACGAATATATTTTGACCCAGCGTGCTCTCACTAAATAAGAAGAAAACCAAGAGTGACCCTTTAACAATTCTACAGTAGAATTGTAGAGGGCTGAAACAGAAGCGGGACGAACTCAACTTACGATTAGCGGAGAACCCCGAGATGCCCTACTAATACATGAAACGAAATGTAACACCAGCTATTTAATGGGATAAAACAAATTTATCGCACCGTCTATTCACCAGAAACAAAATGGCAAATCAGTAGTACAACCACAAGCCGAAATGTTCCTCGACAAGGGGTTGTACCCTTTCATAGAAATAGACACCTGCAAGTGGTGCAATGCCTCTCAAGAAGTAGTAGCAGTCCGAACGGAGATAGGCGACAAAAGAATTTGTCTTGTGTCCACGTACGCCAGATTAGGCACCCTTGAACACGAGAACGACTACTATTCGTGGATGCAAGAAATTAGGCGGTCCTTTCCCAACGACGAGATGGTAATCAGTGGAGACTTTAATGCTCCAAACACGGAATGGAGCTACAGAACAACCTCCGTCAGAGTACAAAAACTGGCAGAGACATACAAAATGACAAATCTACTTTGAATCATTGACTTATCAGTAAACACCGGATATGCCACAATTCAGAAACACGAAGACACCACACTAGACCTGAATTTCACTACACAGAAAATGAAAGCGAACTGGGTACTGATCAAAGACACATGAAAAAATGACCATCACACCATAGAAAATTAGGCCCAAAAATGTCGCAAAGCGCAAGAGGAAAAGAACAACAAGAACGGTCATATGGGATGGATTCAGAATAAAAATGACTAAGGAGTTACAGTACGAATCCACCGAAGCGTTCACCAAACTCATGCTATGGGCCAGAGTCGAGGCCACCGAGAAGTGGCAATTCGACTTCAACGCATTAACTCCAGGCACCAGACTCCTGTCTTTGTAACACCAACGAGCCGAAAAGCTCGATGAGTACAGAGAAACTGAAAATCACAACACGCTCAAATTAGTCAACGAGTTAACGACCGAGGCCAAAGAATACTCCCGGAAACTAAGTCAACACAACTGGTTCTCACTATGCGAATCGTTTGACGAGCGTACAGTGCTCGCAAAGGTATTTGCAGTTTTAATGTCATGGTCGGAAAGACCAAAACTAAAGAAACAGTACCAAACATGGCCCTTGGTCAAGATCTAACTATAAAAGAGATTGCCAAAGAAACTGGGCCGATATTCCAACCCCCAACCGGCAGAGACACCAGATCAACAGATATACCAGATCGAGGATGCCGACGTGAACGACCCGAGTAATGTAGCTGTCACAACTTGGGAATTAGAGGCGGCGATAGGTAAAGGAACAACAAAAAGCACACGCAGACCTGATCAAATCAGAGGAAGCATGATCCGGAATTGACCTACAGAAGTCAAACAAAAATTACTCAGATGGATAAACAAAATATAGAACCAAGGGGCGATACCAGATAACTTGAAGTTATCGTGGGTGACACCAATTTCGAAACCAGGAAATAATCCAACCTCACCACAAAACATGAGACCCATATCGCTCACAGTGGTGCTGTGTAAACTAATGAAGAGAATGGTTCTCGCCCGCATCGACTGGATGAAAAAAAGAAAGAAATCTTCCATCCAGCATAAACCGGTTTTAGAAAACATCTCGGGACACTTGACGGCCTTTTATTAATTATATCAGGAGTTCTAAAATATCCGACAAAGCACTACCAAGTACGAACCCTCATGGCTGTAGACATCAAAAAGGCCTACGATTCGGTCCCACACCAATCCATATTCGATAGCCTCAAATGCCATGGAATACTGAGTAAGCCACTTAACTTTGTAATTAAAGCGTTTCTGAAACATAGAACGTATGCCCTTAAAGTAGGTCAACACATCAGCTCCGTAAAGTCCAACAACATCGGCGTACCCCAAGGATCGGTAATATCACCGATCTTGTTCAACCTCCATGCTGTGGGAGCTCAACAAAATAAAAGCTTCTCCACTGTACGGTATATGCGGATGACATAAAATATGCACAAACAGAGGCCACTCGAAACGGCAGCAAGAAATCCTGCAAGTGGGATTAAACACGATCGATATGTATCTCAAATCAATTGGACTTAATACATCGCCAGAAAAGGCCCGATACATGATTTTTGGCTATAAGGCTCCTACCAAAGTGGAACTAAAATTTGACGCTACAGCTATCAAAAAGACAGATTATCACCAAATACTGGGAATAGCTGCTAATGTTAAGAACGACCCAACTAAATGGATACAAAGAATGACCAAAACGTGGAAACAAGGAACATTGCTAATCAGAAGAATTGCAAACAGACTCAAAGGGGCGGGAAAAAAAGTGGCTCGAACACTGACTCAAACAGTGCTCATCTCTAAAATTATGTATTTGCTAACATTTTACAAGATCAATAAAAAGAACATGAAGAAACTGGATATTTTAGTAAACCATGCGAGACGGCGCATTTCAGGATTACCGCAAAACGTCAAGATAGATGAATTACACAAATGCGTCTCTTTTCCGAGTTTTGATAGATTACGAGCGACACAGGAAGAAACGCACAAAATTTAGATGCTCAATACAAAACAAAGGCGACGTATCATGAATCTGCTAAATCAAGACACGAGCGGACTGGATGACTTTCCGGAACAGATAGCACCGTGGTAACGAATAACGGTAGTTCTAGGCACGCCCATTTCCAAGAGCATGGGCCCTGATCATCAGGAAAGAAGAAAATGTGCCAAAAAAAAATTAAAGCCGTTTACAACTTATAATGGAACAGCGCGAATTTTTGCAATGAAAAAGGAAGGAACTGGACAGGACGAGCGCTGACTAACAACTGAAAGGTTTATTCTCAGGAAACCACGAAGAAAACATACGACAACATGACTCTCTAATCACGACGGAAATGCGCATGCGCCTCACAAACATTATGAATCCATACCAACTCGCCCAGTTATCCTGTTTACTAAGCCGTTTACAACTCCCGGTAACGCCGAATTAGAGCGCAGCTCTTGAGGAGGAGGAGGAGGGAAGGGTACTGAGAGGACGGTATACCCCTCCTTTCTCCTCCTCCCCTCGTGATGCTGCCTGCTACTCCTCCTCCCCTCCTCCTTCGTCCTCCTCCCCTCCTCCTCCTCCTCCTCCACCCCCTCCTTCTTCTTTACCTCCTCCTCCTGCCCTAATCCTTCAACCTCCTCCCCTCGTCTCCTCCTCCTCCCCCTCCTCCTCCACCTCCCTCCTACTCCTGTCCTCCTTCCGAGGTCCCCCCAAGGTCCTCCTACCCCTCCTCTTCCACCTCCCTCCTACTCCTGTCCTCCTTCCGAGGATCCCCCGAGGCCACGTGACCTGGGGTGGTCACGCGACCTCGGGGGTCACGTGACTTCGGGGGGTTACGTGGCCTGGGGGGTGACGTGACTTCGGAAGGTCACGTGACCTTGGGGGTTTACGTGACCTGGGGGTCACATGACCTCGGGGGGGGGGGGGGGTCACGTGACCCGGGGGGGGGGGGCTCGCGCGGTGCATTATGGGACATTCCCATAATGTACCGCGCGGTAACGCCGACGGTGACGCCGCTCAAGCCGGAAACGGGCGCCTAAGAGCTGTGCTCTAAAACACAACGAAGAAATTGAGCTCCTCCGCAATGACCTTGATGTACCGATATACTATACGGACGCGGCGGTCAGCAACAATAACGCAACGACAGCCTTTCACCTCCTAAACATAGGCACATGGGCATACCCAACAGCCGCAAACACCCCGGAAGGAGCCGAAGCGCAAGCAGTCTTGGCTGCAGTTGAACACGCAAGCAGCAATACAATAGAAAAAAATAACAATTTTTACCGATTCACAAGAGGTTATTAGAGTATGTAAGGTACACCATGCGGTAAGTCCGACAATACGAAAAATCCTAAAGGCGGCAATAACAACGCAGAAGAAGAAGAATGCAAAGATGTTCCTGCGTTAGATTCCGGGACACACGGGGATGAAGGGAAATGAGATTGCCAACAATGTCGCGAAAGAGTGCAGTCGTTTCCTCCTTTCCGACAGACTAGGCCAATCTCGACGAGATCACCGTACTCTCGTGTGTTAAAAAATGTGAGTAAAGAATACGATCCCGTAGCTACCATAAATAAGGCGAAGAAACAACTACAGCGTCAACTACGAAATAGGCATCCCGAAGAACAGGACCCCATTCGTTCTGGACTCAAAATATAACAAACAGTTCTCTTGAAAAGGGTAAGGACAGGAAGTGCTATACCCCGCACCTCCTCAAGAAATGGGAGACACAAGTAAAGTTGTGACAAGACCCGGAATTCATACCAAACCACCAGAGTGGAAATTTTGTAGAGAAAAGACCCCATTAAATATCGATCACCTCCTGTGGAACTGCAAACACTTCTGAAGAGAAAGGGAGGATATACCTGCAACAATTGATCTCGAAGATAAGCCCAAAAACCTCATTGAATGAATAAAACCAGCAGGGGATTTTGGAAGAAGACTTCAGATGATCTGATCCGTCGTTATATACCTAAAAAAAAAAAAAAAAAAAAAACCTCAGAAAAACAAATTTGATTTTTTTTTCTTAGCCCATGCCGTGGAGCATTCACCTGAGCTTTATTTATGAAAGCAATAAACGGGTATTTCATTATCATTCGTAGGACCGCCGCTTTAAGAGGAAATTTAGCAAAGTAGGTAGCATATACTTTACAGACTGCATGGAATAGTTGTTATGGCAAAGAGGCACAGCCCAACTTGCCTCCGAACGCGTTGGATAGGAGGTAACATGTTCCCTGAATTCGAAAAGTTTGGCCGGAATATCCACGTTTCTTTTTTTTTTCTACCTTAAAGGGATTGTCTCGTCGAAACCGGAAGTACTTAAGTTTTTGCGCTCGTTACGTCGAGGGAGCCTTCATATAGACAAACATCATTTTTATTTTGATATATAATCTCTCCTTATTAATTAAACCTGGTATGAGCGTATGTACGAAATTGCACCCCAAATTTCGCCAGTGTCAATGGCTGATATCCGTAGCTGCTGCGTGACGTCACACAACGAAAAGGGTTTTCGGATTGTCGGGATAACAAGCTTTGGTCGATGGATGTCTTGTATTTTGTTTCGAATTATATAGCCTTCTAGGCTCTACCCTACTGAAATACGTTCCTTTGAATGCAGTTCTCAAGCGTGTTCAAAAAAGAAGCACGCCTTTTAGCAGGATATTACTCGAAAACAACCACAAGCTTCGAGCAAACGTATGCCGTTTCGCGCAAACGCAACTACGACGGGAGCCCTCAAAAAGCAGAGGTTGCAGATTTTGGCTCTGAAGCGGCGGCGCTTGGGTACACGAAGCGGCATCTGGGTACACATATCGGCGGATTCACTGGATCGGTGATGAGGCTGCGCCGCTGCGGGTCGTTTCCTCGGAGGCGAAGTCGGCGGGTCGAAGGCAAAGGACGAGTCGTTCAAATGCATGTCGTCACCTGACTAGGACGAGCTTGATAAATCGTAGCCACGCTCCATTTTCACACGCGAGTCAAACAGAATCTGGCTGTGTGCGTGATAAATACAACTTTTGGCATGGATTCCAGATGGCCTAGCTGTTGGTTTCGGTTTCGCTGCATAATCAAACCGATTGATCCGATTAGGGCGAGGAGTGGGTGGACGTAGTTGAATATCGTTGGCAGTGCATCACACCCAAGCTCACGAGCCTTTTGTCCGCTTGGAACTCAGCTCGTAGCTCTCTTCCGTGAGATGATTGATGCATGAGCGCAATCTCTATCTTGACGGGAACCCAGTCCCTACGCGCGGCTACGATACATTTTGCTCGTCACTGCACGTTTCGCGGAAAATTGTGGAACGTCACGTCTTGGCTCGCATGTGCTGCCCAGTGGTTGTGGCACTCAACCGCGAAACAAAACTCTCACCCATCCACGAAACAAGTCGAGCGCAACTACAAAAACGAAGCACGCTGCAGCGTCATTCGCAGGCAAACGACGAGAGGAAAATGCTCGCTTTGAGTTGTGTGACGTCCGAGCACCAATGTTGCCAACGAAAGCAGCGTTTGCGCTAGGATGCGGTGGGAGCAGTATAAATTCAATTACTTATGCAGAGGGGCATATAAATTTCAGATATTGCACGCACGATGCGTCTCGAGGCAATAACAATGATATTCAATTGTTTTCTCGAATACACAATTCGACCGGACAATCCCTTTAAAGTGGACCATAAGTTTATACGTGTACGTATCGGAAAGGCGCTATAAATTATATTTTGCAAACCAACCTTAAATGCTTGAAATAAGAAACATTCGCTATGAGGCGGAGAAATTTCTTTTGTACTAGATGTATTTATTGTAGATATTGGGGCGGTGTTATAGTGAACTACAAACGACTGAGTGAGGCGAGCTACAGGCTCCGCTCATGCTTTCAGTTGCGCCTCAAAATGTGCAAAGCGATCAGATGGAACAAAGCCACTTCGATCGCAGCACCACCTTCGCTGTGATCGAAGCGACCGACGAAACAGGTCAAGCTCACATGGGCAATATTGTCACGAATGATGCGGTGACAAACAAGGAATAACTGAGAAAACTGAAGCGTTTAACGGGGCGAACTTGTGCCCAAAAATAAAAAGAAAACAGCAGGTAACAGCAGATGACAGCAGATAACAGAAGATAACAGCAGAGCGTCGCGGGCGTCGAAGTCGGCGTAAGAGCAGAGTCGAACGCTGGGGCGAGACTGACTCCGCTCGCCATGCGGAGTTCCTTATGTATCCTCGTGGGTTTCTGGAACATTCGGCGTAGAACTTTCGGTGCGTAGAACATTTGGAACTCGATCAGACGAGAATGTTCTCCAACTTACGAGAAGGCCAAGCTGAAAGAGTGAATGAAAGGACAGTCCGCTCACTGGAATCGAACCTACACCTTCCGCGCGACAGGAAAGCGCGGTAACCACACTGCCAAGCACGCGCTTGCACGGCAGCGCGCGTGGCAATATAGCCCCTTAGCGTTGCCTCTTCTATAATGACAAAGCCTGGCAGATCGTCACGTGACACGGCCGCCTAAAGTGAAAAGGTAGAGCAGCAGACAAGAGGCATGTAACGGGCTCCCCGCTGCCGCGAGACGCCGAAACACACTTGACCCGATCGATGGAATGTCCGCTCGTGCTTCTCGCGTTCCTTGGGATACCGCTTCTTTTCTCGTCGGGTTTGAAAACCGTGTTTCGGGTCCTCGCCGCTGCAAAACCTGTGCGCTGAATACCGGACTCCCCGAGAAATGCTCTGTGCTGCCAGGTCCTCGCGCTCTAGATCTGCGACCGGGCGCTCTACGGCTCCGTCATCGAACTGCCAGGCTTCGTGAGCTTAGAGGAGGGTATGGGTGTATTCACTTTGCGGCCATAGCTGTGTGCGCGACTGCTGAGCGCCTGCTGACGGCGAGCTCCCCAGCTCTTTCACAGTGTGCATTTCGCTCCATAGAGACTGCCGGTCATAGCGGCCTACTAATGTGAGCTCGTTTTGAGTATGCGCTCTAAATATCATGCTCAAATATGGCGTAAAGTGAATACACCCATACTAACTAGCAAAATTATTAACCAAAATTCACTCATTCATTTTTTAAGTTGTGAAAACAAACACATTGCTCCTTTCATAAACTTTCTGAGAATCATGGAAAACCATTAAATGAACTCATTTTTAGAACGATGTAAGACAGGTACGACATTTTACGGCGCTAAAGAAAGCGCTCAATATGAAGGCGTTTTTATGTATCGGTTTTTTTTTCAGAGAGCAATTAGTGTGCACCATGCAAGCGAGTGTTCTGTTTCAGAACATTACTGAGTGTACCTCGTGTATAGACCAACTCAACACTGTGACGTCACGGGACTGCGGTGGCGCTGCTGTCACCACTGAACACGCGCACACGCTGCTTCCGGAAAGTCCTACTTCCGGAAACGAAGCAGGATGCTCGATATAGGGGTGGTTCTCGTTTCGACCCATTTCCAATTCAACCTTCCCGTTTGTACCTTCCCGTTTCGACCCGAAACAACCTTACCACTTCGGCCATCGTTTGTTATCAGCGAAGTCGGTTCGTTTGTATTGTTCGTTAAAAGTCGGTTAGGTTCAAGTCTTCAATGTCTGTCCTCCTGGCTGACCTCACCTCTCCCTCTCCCGAAACAACCTTGGAGACATAGCGCCGTAAGATAAACACCGTGTTAGGGAGGGCTCACCCGAACATTTACAGCTTCATAGATTTGATCAAACGCGATGAGGCTTTGGTATGGGTATCTTTGCAGCAGCTTGCAAATAGTGGTGCCGTGCGGGCCAGGGGTCCCAAGTGGGTCAGCAAGGACCGCAAAAAATTAGAACCGGAGGGTCGCCTTTCTGATGGCACAATTTCCCCTGTTCCACTTTCGCAACAAGGCGAAGGCCTTTTCTGGTCTATGATATTTTCCTGTGTGCGCGAGTGTTCAGCGCTTTAAATTGTAAAAGAAAATAAAGTCGCAATCATATCCCTGTCACCCTGTCTGATTTATCGCTCACAAAAATATCAAGATCACTAATATGATGTTTTAGAATAACGTACGCAAGCAGTTTGGGTGCTCTAAAAATAGCGTCGCGTTGGCGACACTATTTAAAGTTTACCCACTGTGCTTGTGTACGCAAGACTTCATTATTGTACGTTGCGCGAACAAGCGATCGGCAATGTTGCTGTTTATCTCATAGACTTAAAAGGCTGGCATAAAAACTATTACCGTCTTTGGAAGCGCTCATCTGGGCCAGTACCTTAAGCCCTAAAATGTGGTGCCTGCTAATACCATTGCGAAGTAAAATTTAAAAAAAAGCTACATTTCATATTTGCAGTAAAGGCGTTGCAGAGTGTGCATAGACCGTTTCGTGGTTGCGCGCTATGGGGATCATCTTGGAATAAAAAATAAAAAAAGCAAAAACTTTTTAAGTGGTTGAAGTAGGAATAATATATTACTTCGAAGCTTGCTTGAGAGAGGTGCATATTTTTAGAATACATTGGCATGCAATAATATTTCAGAACATATATCCTTAAGCAGATAAGGTGCGCAGACCAGAGTTAGAATGATTAGACTTTTCGCGAAGAGGTTGTGATGCGCAGGCTCTTATACAAATGGGTTGCAAATGGACGGGTTCAAACGCAAAGGGTCTTTCGAGTATCGGTTGAAACGGGACGGGTTGAAATGAGATGGGCGGTTCGGAAACGGGACGAAACGGGAAGGTCGTTTTGAGAATGGGTCGAAACGGGACGAGTTCAAACGGGAAGGTCGATTCGGGAATATGTCGAAAAGCGACGGGTTCAAACGGTAATGGGTTGTTTCGGGCTACACCCCGATATATACCTTCTGTTTAGTTCGTATGTCCAAGTTCGCCTCATTCAAAAATTTAATTTCAGCTTCACTTTTGTATATTATTTTTTCTATTGAGACAATATTCTCTGCATTCATGGGGATTCTAGCTCGAGCTATTATAGTGGTGGGTTAAATATTTTATTAGTTAAATAACGAGTAATTAATGCCAGGTCCTTCTCATTTTATACTAGCGTTAACTGTTTGATGATTTTACACCGCGTGCTAAGTATAAATTAAAAAGAGTAGACGAGAAATATTTTCATATATTTGTATTAAACTTTTCTCTACTATTAGTGTTACAAAATTCTTATTTCTTAAAGTAGATTGAAATAAAAGTTTAGAAAATTTCTCGTCCACTTTTTTTATT
Source organism: Ixodes persulcatus (assembly GCA_013358835.2). NCBI lineage: Eukaryota > Metazoa > Arthropoda > Arachnida > Ixodida > Ixodidae > Ixodes > Ixodes persulcatus. The sequence goes on along the minus strand of JABSTQ010006287.1, from coordinate 1,951 downwards.
TTAAGACTAAACTACGCAGTGTAAAATTCACACATCAATATCGGATGGAAAAATTAAAGGGACGTGAAAATATTACTCGGACATTAAATAATTTAGCCATGACTATATTAACTTGCATTTGAGTATGCTGTTTTAGATTTCTTCTAATCAATTAGAACCCGTTTTCTACCCATTCAAGGTGGCCACCATAAAACCCGTAGCCTTTTATTTTGCGAGAATTGAATCGAGAAGTCTACCAAACGAAATTGTCTCCTCGCCAGCTTCACCTTTTTGTTCGGATCGGCACAGCTTCCTATTTGTCTAAGTGTATTTTATTTTTTTTTTAATTTGACTGCTGGTGTTCTTGCCGATTTGTTGTTTTGTTACAAATTTTCTGTTATGTCATTATATTCATACCTGATGTCATTTGAACGTTTTTCGAATCGTACGCATATATTTTCGTTGTACAATTTATATTTTATATGCCTTCTTTGTATTCCATTCTCTTAAAGAAATGCCCTGGTAAGGGCGATGTAGATGAACGAATAAATAAATAAATCGCCGATCTTTGTGAACAATTAAACTACTTTTTGCAACGCCATGTTCCGTCGGTAGGAAACTATTCTGATTTCATGAAAGAACTCGCAGAAGAGCCAGACTCGCTGGAAAAAAATATCACTTATGAGGATGTGGAAATATTATACTACGACGTAATACGAAGAGACAATCGGTGCTATGAAAAACTGCCACGTCGCCGATAATAAAAATTACACCATCTTCCCGAGGGGAACCATGGGGTGATGCGGAGCATCGGGGTGGTGCTGACGCTTGCTTGTGCCAACCCACTAACTGACGGGACTGTTGCTTCCATCACACTTCATCGGAAGAACGGAGTGAACTGGAGTCAACAGCGGTGAACTGATGTAGCACGAGTAACTTTGAAAGTCTAATCAGACCGCACGGTAAGGCGGCGCAAAATGCCCTAACAGCGCTTGCAGGTTTCCTCGTCGAGACCGGGCTGTGGCAGGCGAGATCTAGGCTGCAACGGACGCGAGCGGTCGGGAAATGCAAGCAGACGACAGCCGCGGAGTTGCGGGGAAAGCTTACCCCAGTAGAAAGGCCCTCGCCTGGCGCTGCGACCCGCGCGCCGAAAACTCTTCCTCCTTTCCCTCCTCCGGGGAAAACACGGTTCGCCTCAGACCCCGCCCGGTCACGTGATGGGGAACGCGCGCAGCGCGCTACCGCTCACACTTGAAGGAGAGGAGACTAGACGAGGAGAGTTGCGCATGCGTAGTGTGAGTGCGGACTACGACGCCGACGCCGCGGACATAGACCGGAGCAAGAGATGCTCCGCATCTAAAAAATTGAAAGACATTTACAAATTCCTGGAATGCGAATTAGAGCCCAGCTCCTGAGGTATTTTATTTTGCAAAAAACCGTGACGTGAGGGACGCAGAAGGAGGAGGGGGGTTACAGAGCAGGAGAGGGGGGGTACGAGGAGAAGCGGAGAGGTATTTGAAGGAGGAGGGGAGGGTACGGAGAGGAGGGAAGGTTATGGAGGAGGAGGAGGAGAGGAGGGGTGTGTAGCAGGAGGGTACAGAAGGAGGAGGGAAGGTTATGGAGGAGAGGAGGAGGAGAAGAGGAGGAGGAGGGAGAGGAGGGGTGTAGCAGGAGGATAAAGAGGAGGAGGAGGAGTACACAAAGAGGATGAGAGGGTACGCAAAAAAAAGGAGGTGAGGTTACGGACCCTCCCTCATCCAACTCTGTACCCTCCCCTCCTTCTGCCCTCTTCCTCTTCCTCCTCCAACCCCTCCCGCTGCCCCTTGACCTCAACACCAGTCAGTTTCCCCCCTAAATGAGCGGGGGGAAAATGACGCCACATGACTTCGTCTCACGTCGCCTAATGTCACATTCGTCCCCTAGGGGCGCACGGCCCGCTAAATGTCGCCCCCCAAGGCCACGCCACTGTGTA
>JABSTQ010006286.1:0-42362 GCA_013358835.2 Ixodes persulcatus | reverse complement strand
CGCCCAGAGGAGGAAATGAGGAGGTTTTGGCGGATTTGCATGGGCATCTACGTTTGTCCATGGAAGCCGCCGTAGATGCAGACACTGCTGCCAATGTCGAGGCCGTAGCTGCAGACGCAGTCGCCTCATAGTCCATCGCACGAAGCACACACACTCTTAAAAAATGGCATATTTTTACACCCCTTGTCCCATGTAATACACCCCAAAACTTCAGTTCGACGTACAGCGCGCTGACGACGGTACCAACGGAACCGACGGTACCAACTTTAGTTAGCGGTTTGATATCCGAGTGGCACAACTAATTAAAATAGCTAATGTACGTGTTACTGAGTACATAAAAAAGTAATCGGGGTTTCCTTGGACCTACTGCAAAACCTCAATGTTTTCTTCTCTGTGGTCTTTGACACGCACTTTAGCTGTTTAATGAGGTATATACCACCGTTCTCAAGCAACTCGTAAAAGTTAGGGCCGTCTTTTCGACGTAAGTGCGCTGTACGTAGAACTGAAGTTTTGGGGTGCAGTAAATGGGACAAGGGGTGTAAGAATATACCTATTTTGTCTGAGAGTGCAACGAGCACAGGCGAAGTCCGAAGCGCACCTTTTTGCACGCGGCGCTCCGGCAGTGACATCACGCTGATGACGTATGATGACGCTTGATGACATCACGCTGATGAAGCTATACTTTTATAGCCATTTTTCGGGAACAACGTGGACGATGCTAGTTTTTCACCTAATCCCATACGAAAATGGTCTATAGACGTTTATGGAAAATCCTATGGTGAGCTATCACCTTCTATAGCCCTCTATGGTCAGCCATAAGAAACCATAAAGCACGCTATAGACACCTATAGAAATATCTATGTCTTCAAAGCTATAGAATCTTGACCATTCCGATTTCTATAGCTGGCTAAAGAATAATTTATGGCTATGCAGCTATAGACTCGCGACTATTCAATATCCTTTAGCGAGCTATAGAAATATGTATGTCCTTAATGCTATAGATTCGCGACTATTGAATGTGCTTTAGCCGGCTATAGAGCGGTGTATATCCTTAAATCTATAGACTCGCGACCATTGAATTTTCTTTAGCCGATTCTATAGTGTTTTATGTCTCCAGAGCTATAGGCCTCCGACCTTTCAATGTGTTTTAGCCGGCTATAGAGCGGTGTATGTCCCTAAATCTATAGACTCGCGACCATTCAATTTTCTTTAGCCGTCCTCTATAGTGTTTTATGTCACCAAAGCTATAGGCCGTCCGACCTTTCCATGAGCTTTAGCCGCCTATAGAGTGGTGCTATGTCCCTAAACCTATAGAATCGCGACCATTGAATTTTATTTAGCCGACTCAATAGTGGTCTATGTCATTAAAGCCATCCTCCAACCTTTCAATGTGCTTTAGCCGGCTATAGAGGGATGTATGTCTCTCGAGCTATAGACTCGTGACCATCCAATTTTTTTTTAGCCGGCTCAATGGTGTTTTATATTGCTTAGGCTATAGGCCCGCGACCTTTTCTCTTTTACTGCAGATGTAGGAAAGTGGAAGACAGTCATTCATCCACTCGATCGGGACCAGAATGTTCTTAAGCCAGGTTAACGGGTCGTACGTCGCCACGGCTATACGCCCGCGATCACAATAGCGTCCTATTGCAGTTTTGCCGGCTGCTTTCCCTGCGCATTGCCTTATTTCGGCGTCGACGTCATGTCAATCTTCCGTTTTTTTAGCTCTAATTATTTGTCTTTTCTAGTGTATTTTTTAAGTATATGTATTTCGTAGCGCGCCTTCTACTTTGTCCGTGTCCCTGCCATGTTTGTATTTCTTTCTGCCTGCTGTATTAAATGTATTTAATGTGTTTTGTGTATATTTCGTCGTTCTCGACGCGGCGTTAACGAACATAAAGCCGCTGCTTACGCCACTACAGAGGTGAGCTCTACTCTTGTCACGACGGTCTATCGCGCTATAAAGTCGTCTACTGGACTCGAATAAAGTCTCGAGAGGGCTGTTTCGAATGCCGGTGCACATGTCATCAGTGTAAGTAGAGCAACGACGGTGCAATCGCGACGCGACAGCCGACTGCGCCTCGATCTGGCCGGCCACGCACGCTCTGTGGAAATGTAAGCTTGGGACTCTCGAGCAGCGTTAGCTTACTGAAGATGCAAGACGCTACTGTCGGCGAATCCTTTGCCCTTCGAATGGCTGCGAAGCCATTCCAGCTCCCGGCGTACCCTACAAAGCGTCATGATCATCCCAACAAAATTCGCACAGCGTCGGAACCTTCCGTCTGCGAGCGCCGGCGGTTCGTCGTCGCGGGGATCATGTTCGCGGGAGTTCATGTTCGCGGGGGTGCATAAAATGCTCCCGTTCAAGTCGCGACGATAAATCGTCGGCGCTCGCAGATTGCCAATAGGCTCCAGAAAGATTGCGATGCTGCGCGGGCGGTCGCTAACAGGCGCTGCTGCCTAGGGTACGCCGAGCACTGAAACGTTTTCGCCAGCGTTCGCAGGGCAAAGATTCTCAACGACAAAGCAGCGTCCTGCATCATCAGCAAGCTAACGCTGCTCGAGAGTCCGACGCTCACATTTTATCAGAGCGAACGCGGGCAGCCAGATCGGGGCGCAGTCGTCTCTCGCTTCGCGATTGCTGCGTCGTTGCTCTGACTAAACAATTGACACAGTTCTCTCGAGACTTCATGAGCGTTAAATAGACGCGTCTATAGCGCGATAGAGTGTCGTGAAAACAAAAAAAAACTCACCCCGGCAGGGGCGTAAGCAGCGGTCCAATGTCCGTCGACGCCCGTGTCGAGAACGGCGAAATATGCAAAAAAAAAAAAAAAAAAAACACCACAAGTTAACAGCCGAAAAAAAAAATTAATATCGTTAGGCACGCGCTACCTTAGGTGCGTCCTATTATCTCTCTGTTCTGCGAATTCCACAAATCAGCAAGCGCTGTGGCTAATTTTTCTTCTTTTTCTTTAAATTATGAGACATTCAAGTCGTTGGAGGTTCTGGAGCACACAGCCCCACCATGTGTCATCGTGGTGCGCAGAGATTGTAATTGATGACACTGCTATAGACTGAACTCACGGATGAAGAACGTATTACGGCAACAAATTTTTTTAAACCATGCAATCAGAAATGCCATAAGGATGCAAAGATTCCCAAAATTGAAGTTCAAAAATGCAAACAGGACAGTGAAGAAAAAAAAAGTATATATTTATTTATTTATTTGTGGACATCCTGCGCAAAAAAAAAGCATTCGCCATTAATTCTTCATTTTAAATTATAATGTAGGTTACACGGCGTAAAACATGGTTTCTTCAAACCTGCCCCGTTTTGGGTCACTTCTGGGAAGGGCAGCTTTGGAAGTCCAAAAGCTGGCCTTCATGGAGCTGTCCTGTTCACTCGGTAGTGACAGCAGAGCAGACGCTATGCGTGGTTGAGGCCAATCGAGTCTCCGGTTAGGGTCACGTGACAGCAGTCTCGAAGCTGGTGATAACGCTGACCACGGCACCTGCCCAAGGCCACACATAGCATCCACTGCACTATCAACCTTGGGTCGAACCGTCAACAGGATATAAGTGACACATTCTCTCGTTGTGTTCATTGTTGGTATGCCCCTGAAGATTAGTATTTGTGGTCGCACCCCCATTCTGGCCTTGAAGGAGCTCTGCTTTTCAACTCCTCTGTTTTCTCTCTCTCCCTAAGCTGAAAGCATTTTAGAAGGTGCGCACTCGGCGGACCAATAAACGATAGACTTTTCATCGCTTCACTCCGCTCTCTGTGCGCGTGTAACGGAAGGAGCGTGATCACGTGGTTTGACGGATGACGCATTAGCCATTGCCAATCCCGGAATGCCTGCTTGCGGACCTAGTTTCGCGTGTCGTGCGGCCCGCGGGGCTGCGGTGAATTTCGCTTCTGTGGTAAAGGGTATCTCGGTCGAAGAGTTCAAAGGCGTTGAAAAGTTCTACCCGTATGTTGGCAACAAGCGATTTCTTCAAAGAAGCCCAAGACATTCTTGTGACACGTTGAGTGTTCGGAATCGGTTCGGCAAATGACAGCGTGCTACATTGTGGTGAATCTTCACGGACCCCTTCCTTCTCGGTTTTGTGTTTGAGTGGTTTTTCTGCTGTGCCCGTGTCGACAATCTTGGATGACATCTTTCAAGTTCGGTATTTTCAACGTAAGTGCGCTGCAACCTACTCGCCGACAATTGACCGCTCTGTAGTGTCTATCTCCTGGCAGTGCCTATCTTCTGACAGCTGGGAGAATATAATTTCCCCAAAATTCTACCGCAGTCGCCTGCCTTTAGCTGTCTGAAATCATGTGAGAATTGCAGTTAGAATACTGACTTTCTTATTCTCCCTGCGTTTTGTGAAACCACGTTTCATGGACACCTTTTCGTGGATACACGTGTCCTGGACACACGTTAAGTCGACACTCGTTACGCGAATTGCACGCTGCAGGGACATTTTGTCGCGCCTGTTTTCCTGAGGAGCGTGCTCACCGATTCAGCCCACCCGTTCACGCCACTTCTTGGCGTGTCTGCAGCAACTCATTACCAAAAAAAAAGACATTTTGAGTTGTTTATAAACATCACGTGTTGATGAAACGATCTGTCGATGACACGTCGTTCGATGAACTGATGGCAGCGACAATGAGTTGCGACTGGCAGTAGAATTTCGGGGGGGTGGGGGGGGGGGGGGGGGGGAATTCGGCCGGCTGCCGGAAAGTAGACACTACCCCGGAATTGCCTTCGGTTCTTGTTTGCTTTGCAACATTCTCAGTTGAATAACAGCTTAGTAATACCTCTTTACATATTACAGATTGCTTTGTTTGTGCTTGTCTACAGGATGGGCTGTGTTTATTAAACTTCTAGGAGATTTGAAAACAATTCCTTTTGTCTGTTTACCTGTGCTTTTGCAAACACCTCGGTGAGTGCATTTGCTTTTTGTTGTTGTTTTTTTGTTGAAATGTTAGCTCTCTGTTTTAAATGGGGTTATGAAGTTCGACATGTCTTACAAGGTTTTTTTGTTTAAAGATGTACAGTTACAACAAATAATTTGTTTCACATTTCATGCGATTGCGGTAAAAAGAAAAACAGGCAGCTATAGCACGATGGTGAAGAGACCCATAAGACGAGCTCTAGAAGAAGCTATAGCAAACCACACAGAGAGCAATAGGCGCTAAAGAAACCATAGAAAAAGCCATAGGCTGCTATAGCACGGTGTCTAAAAAGATCCATGGAGTGAGCCGTAGAGATATCTGTAGCTCTGTAGCAGACCATACAAGAAGGTACGGGCGGCTAAAGGAGCCATAGGAAATGCCATAGGCACCTGTAGCAGGATGGGTATAGAGAACCATAAGACGAACTATAGAATGAGCTATAGCGGACCATACAAGGAGCTATAGGCGGCTGAAGAAACCATAGAAAAAGCCATACGCTGCTATAGCACGGTGTCTAAAAAGATCCATAGAATAAGCCATAGAGATCTCTATAGCAAACCATACAAGAAGCTATAGGCGGCTAAAGGAACCATAGGAAATGCCATAGGCAGCTGTAGCACGATTGGTATAGAGAACCATAGGACGAACTATAGAATGAGCTATAGCGGACTATACAAAGAGCAATAGGCGGCTAAAAAAACCATAGGAAAAGTCATAGGCAGCTATAGCACGGTGTCTAAAAAGATCCATAGAGTGAGCCATAGAGATCTCTATAGCAGACCGTACAAAAAGCTATAGGCGGCTAAAGGAACCATAGGAAATGCTGTAGGCAGCTATAGCCCGATGGGTATAGAGAACCATAGGACGAGCTATAGAATGAGCTATAGCGGACTATACAAAAAGTAATAGGCGGCTAAAGAAACCATAGGAAAAGCCATAGGCAGCTATAGCACGGTGTCTAAAAAGATCCATAGAGTAAGCCATAGAGATCTCTATAACACACCATACAAGTAGCTATAGGCGGCTAAAGGAACCATAGGAAATACCATAGGCAGCTGTAGCACGATGGGTATAGAGAACCATAGGACAAACTATAGAATGAGCTATAGCGGACCATACAAAGAGCAATAGGCAGCTAAAGAAACCATAGGAAAAGCCATAAGCAGCTATAGCACGGCGTCTATAGAGATCCATAAAGTAAGCCATAGAGATCTCTATAGCAGTCCTTACAAGAAGCTATAGACGGCCAAAGGAACCAAAAGAAAAGCCATAGGCGGCTATAGCATCCTTTCTAAAGAGACCCATAGATTAAACCATACAAAATTCGATGGCGAAATGTTTGTTGAAAAAGCTATAGACAACCATAGAAGAGACCATAGGAAAAGCTTTAGACAGCCATAGAAGCGGCTATAGCTAATTGGGCCAATTTGCTATAGCCGGCTATACAAAGGATTTTCTATAGCCAACCATAGACCATTTTTGTATGGGGCTAACACTAGCTGTCCTAAAGATCACCTTAACAATAAACCCTATCACCTGTTTCCGTTTACAAGTACCTCGGCGTCTATATTACCTCCATTCTCTCATGAAATACCCATATTGAGTATGTTGCTGGAAATGCCAATTGTATCCTAGGCTACCTAAACGCAATATTTTTCAAGCACCTTCATCGCTGAAACTAATCATGTATACAAGTGCCTTGTCCGTTCCAAATTAGAGTTCGCTTCATCCGTGTGGGACCCCGGCCAGCATTGCCTTGTCACTGTATTGGAAAGCATTCAAAATCGAGCAGCTCGTTTCATCTTATCTAACTATCATCGCACGTCCAGTGTAACAAATATGAAAATAACTCTATCATTACCTGACTTATCTTTCCGCTGTAAATGTGCTCGTCGCTGCTTGTTCCATAAAATCTACCATCACAACTCATTTTGTACGCCAGTCACTTATACTCGAACCATCTTATCGCTCCGCTCTCCTCGATCACGTCCATAAGGTTGGCATACCAAGTTTAAATACTAACGCATTCAGTGTGTCATTCATACCTCGCACGTAAACAGATTAGAACCGCCTTCCCCCTTCAATTGCCTCCATCACTGACGTTGTTCTTTTTAAACAAACACTTAGTAACAGCACGCTTAGTTGATTGATTTCGTTGCCATGATTTTTTTTTTTTGTGTTCACTCCCCTCTGCAATGTACTATGTACCATGAGGGTAAATAAATAAATAAATAAATAAATGCTTGAGGAGAAGGATTCAATCTCCGTCCGTGACGTCAGATATGTCTGTGACGTAGCATCTGTTTTCACAATCACTCCCTGCAACAAAAAAAGAAAAGAAAGAAACAACAATTGATTCTTTGCTAATCTTTTTATTTCAGCTCCTGCTGGCCGTGATGCATCTGATCACCGGAAGCGGTCTTGTGGGATATGAAAACGGTAGCCACGGAGGAGGTGGTCAAACTGATTGCATTATCATTACTGCTTTTTGGTTCGGAGGAACACCACGTCCACAAATCTGAAGCAGATACAAATTCTTCCAAAAAACAAAAGTTGTATGTGTTATATCGTTATACTGAATACTTTGCTAATGAGAAATCATTGTTTAAAAATCTTTATTTTGTGCAGATTACAAAATTATTATAATTATAAACTTCGCCTCACCTATGAAAAGTCATTTCATCACAAAGAAAACGTGCTTCTGTCTATTTCCCAGCTTGCAATTACAGAAACGATTTATGATACACGCAGCGCAGATGCGTGGTGAGTGCCGCACTCCAGAACAAATTAAGGAAATCAGACGTTGCGAAGTACACTTCCCCGTCTCTTAAGTCCTTTGAAGGAATTAAACATAGACATTTTGTCTGATAAAGAAGTATTTGCTTTCATTTTTCGTTGAGCCTCCAATCGAGTTTAAGTGCTTGTCCTGTGGTCATTTTCGTCGCTTTTCTTTTTTCAAACGAATAATTACATATACTATTTCTTTTTGTGTGTTAAATGCTTTGGGTGCATTGTCTCTGCTGCTACTGAGGGGGGATGAAGACCTGTCAAGCAACTGTTCTGTTGCTTTTTTATCCGTTTTCCCTTTCCACATGAAGAAAAATAAATAATTTTGATTTGATTTGATTTGATATGATTTGAATAAGGTGGCTGAAGGCAGTTGTGGGTAAGGCACCGGTTACAACCATAAATAAGTGGCATTCTGCAAAAAGATGTGAATGGAATAAGTTATAAATTCTGACTTATGTCATACTGGTTTCCTCTGTCCTTTTCCGCCAGCCCCGAGAAACCGGTCGAGCAATGTGCTATTATGGTCACTGTCAAGGAGAGAACGGTAGGGCGCCTGTTTCGAATGCCTTCCCTCCAGCAAGTGTTCGCTGCCTTTTGTCCAGCCTTTGCTTCCTTTGCACTCTCGAGGCTCTCGAGACGCCGAAGCTTTATTGAAGGTAGGAAGCTCACGCTGGACACGGGACAACTGAAACTCCTCCCTGCAGTGCTCGTTCTGTCAGTCACAATATTACACATTCAGTAAATATATTCGTACAGAAGCAACGCTAGTATGCTGAAGTTTTACCAGAAAATCTGTTGAAGCAGGATAGCTAAGACAGTACTCAATCGAAATTATAGGCCTAAGATGGCAATTGAACTGGCAACTACGTGCTTATGCATCAGTGATAAATCAGTGAGATGGTTTTTGTGAACCATCGTAAAAATTAAAATAGGCATCCGGGGAAACGCGGTCAGATCTTCGCCATATTTATAGCGTGGCTATCAAGACAGTGCCCTCGGAAATGTCTCCCCTCTCGGTTTCTCGAGACAGACGAGAGGTTTGGAATTGAGGGAGGCAAAGGATGTGGAGGAACAATGAAGAATCAGTGTTTCGGACAGCGGGCCCCAGAGGCAATGGTAGCTTTGATGTCGGCCTGTAAACAACAATTCAGTGATCAAGCTTACAAAGTCGTTCAAAGTTTGAGTGATTAGTTCGTAATCTTAGCTAATATAGATCCCCACATGATCCCTCACAGACAATTAACTGATAAAGCTTTCAAAATGGTTCAATTTTTGAGTGGTTAGTTTGTAATCTTATCTATTATACATCACTACACGAGCCCTCGCAGATGTTTTAATGAAACTTAGATATTTGGTCCTACTTTTAACACTGCTCTGGGCTTCCGTAATGAAGTGCTGTTCCTTAGACCGAAGAAAAATTATTGTTGTCACAGTTTTACAACAGAAAGCGCGCATGTCCCTAAGTAACTTCTAAGATAAACGCTTTAGAAAAAAAAATGGAAAGAAGAATGAAGTGGGTGGTCTCAAAGCCCGACTCTCCGGCATTTCCCATTTACTTTGAAGTAAATACAAATTATATTTAGTCATGCCACTTTAAACTCAAGTGCCTATGTTTTTTCACCGAAACATTTTAGGACTTGGCGGTAACATTTATGTCTGCTTCGTTTTTATGCCTTCATACAACACGCGAAGTTAGAAAAAAGAAGACAACATTAAAAACTGAAAAAAAAAATAACAAGGGTAAGGGCGGCATTCTTCCGACTTTTGTTTTCTTTCTTTTTATGGGAAGTCAATATTCAGGTTAGGTTGCCCATATGATTCGCTACACCGAGTATAAAAGTCGAAACTCCAAGAGAAACCGATCAAATCACAACCGCCGCTGTTGGAACACGCTGTACCTCGAAAGCCTACCTACAGCACAAGCATGAAGACAACCGTAAGTTAAATTTATTGATAATTGAGGGACTACAGGGATGATACAATTTGATTTGAATAATCTCTTATGTTTCTGTTTCCGTAGGTGCAAATTGTAGTTGTGCAAATGTTCTTTTGCGTATGTAATATTCCACATAATCATTCCCGTCAAGCAGAATGGAAATGCTAATCTTGACCAGCACAGGAGATAAAACTTTGTGCGCTCTATTGGAGCTGCAATTTTGAACTTGTAGCACTCTACCACGTAGGCCCTCGGTTGTTGTTTAGGATTAGCAGTGTTGAGTAAGCTACATCTAAAAGTAAACTAAAGTAAAAAGTAAATTAGAGGTTATGTACTTCAAGTAAAGTAGACAGCGCACCGGGCGCGATCTACTTCAAGTAAAGTACTTTAAATACAATGTACTTTCTAAGATACAAGTACGTTTTAGCACAATCTCTCATGATGCCCTTTCATTCCCTTATACAATGTTTTTTTTTTTTTTTTTTTTAATCCACTATGCACTACTTTAGGGGTATTTGAGGGTGCATTAGTTATTCTCAGAAATTGCACAAAGTATTGGAGAAAGTCAGGTGGCCACAGAGTAGTTGTTTTACTCTTCGGACGAACTATTTAACAAAGTAAATTTACAATGCACCTATTTTTTACCAGTCTTATAGCCACCATTATTTCACTCGGAGAAATGACCAGATGAGCAATCCGTCATCTGCTTGCGTTTCTGTTGAGTGGAATATCCCTCCCAGTATTGCCTCGAGTTAACAAAGCATGATTTTGTGATACAAATTTAACAATATAAAATTTGGAAAATGTACTTTGAAGTCGGCTGTTTCACTTTCCTCAAAAAGAAAAAAAAAAAAAACACACAAGCAGACTTACACACTTTAAGTAGAGTCGAAGTACATACTCAGAGAATGTACTTCAAGTAAAGTACACATTTTCTAAAGCTACTTGAAGTAGTACTTTAAGTTCAATGTACTTAAAGTGCTTCCAAACACTGCTGATTAGAGATACACACGGCTATACACATAACGCTGTTTATGGAAGTTAGAAAAAGACGTTAAGAATTATACACACATTTAGGAAATAGGTCGGCTATGGAAATAGGTCGGCTATCAAGTATTCAAGCTAGTGAGCGCTAGCTAATCTTAACTTGTACCACGTGGGCCAGATGGATTTAACCCTCTTCAAATAAATCGTAACAATCAGCTTTGCATACAGCGATACTGAACTTTAATGTAAAGAGGTTCATACGGCCGAGTAATTTTGCAACCATATTAGAAAAACTACTTGCCTGAATAAAAAAAAAATATTTTTGAACGTGTCCATAAGATAAAAGCTTTCTCAAGCTAAAGTAAAAAAAAAGAACACATTCTTCTGAGTTATTGAATAGTTTTATTGGACAAAAGAAATAATGATAGTAAAGTAAAAAAAATCTTTATACTTTTTTTGTTAATCAAACATTATAAAGGGCTACAAGAACGGTTTCCTTTCCACTTCGAATAAAAAAGGTCTATATTGAGTCACTAAAAATTCCATTTTTCTTAGTTTTATTTTTAATTAAGGCAGTTTTTTTCTAAATTATATTACAAAACAAATAACTACCAAGCCTTTTTTGTATAACGAACTACCGTGTCGTTGGATGCACACTTAATTTTTGTGATATATTTAAGGTGGGTTAGGTTCTAAATTATTCAAAAGTGCGATGGCTGAACACATGCCTGCATCTGCTCGGAGGCATTCGTTTGGCCACTGTGAGCAATCAGTTGATTGTCTACAGTTCCCGGATAACCTGACGAAGTAAGGTTATGTTTTTGTTGCTACATTCTTTTCAGTCATAAAACTAGCTTTCGCATAATAGTTGTTATTCCGTTAGCAGACTAAAATAGTGGACCTTGGCTTTTCTATTCTCAGTCGCTTAAAATATCTTTCGAGCAACAAACGTTTTTGAACCAATATAAGCCGTGTACTAAGTTCCTGAAGACATAATTATCGTACCTTTTTTTCTTTTTCTTTCCCTTTTAGCTCTTCCTGGCTGTTGCGTGCCTCCTCATCGCAAGTTCCCTGGCGGGATACGGCTACAGTGGTTACGGAGGTTACGGTCATGGATACGGAGGATACGGAGGATACGGAGGATACGGCGGATATGGCGGATACGGCGGATACGGCGGATACGGCGGATACGGTGGTTACGGTGGACACGGACATGGTTACTATGGGTGAATACATATTTGGATAGAAAACTGGAATCTAATAAAGTATGAAACATGAACTGTGTACTGTCGTTCCGTTTTAGTCAAAATGAAAACAAACGCATTGTTTCCTTCGCACTATTCTAAAGAAACAGTTTTCTCCGGTGGAGCGAATCACTGCCAGAGACGCTAAAGGTTTTATCGCAGATAATAACTTACATGAAACGACGCAAGACTGATAAATCAACAAGTTCTGGACACAACTTTTTTTTTAATTGCTGTTAATATTTTTTTACTGCCTCATTTGTATTTTAGCAACATTTATTATATTACCAGAACACACTGCACTGAGGGGTCCGATTGGGAAAATATTGTTTAAGCTTTATTGAATTTCATTGCACCAAGACTTCCCTAAGTTTTTGGGCAATCAAATATTACCTGTGCCTGCAGTTTTCTGTTTGTCCGTCTCATAATTCTTCTCATTGTTTGGTTACTACGTCACTAATTATTATATCTCAAAATAGTAAATGTTTTACGTCCTTTACTTCCCATAATCTTTTTTTTTTTAATTTTACGGCGGCATTTAATGTATTTGATAGAAATGTGCGTAGATATAAGAATTACTCGCTTTAAATCATCATCACTAGACCACCTAATTGGAAACACTGAATTTTCCACAAAAACAAATGTTTTACGCCTTAAAGGCACGCAGACACAAACACACACACACACATACACAAAAAGTGATCATTCTTAGTCAAAAACTTCGATTCATGTTTTACTTCGTCCCTCTTTAGATTTTTCAGGGACAGCAATGGCCTATTTAGGGTGTCCTTATTGACTCGTTTCATATTCAAAAAAGATCATCGTAAATGTTGGAAACAAATAACGTTACTTTTTATTTCCATTACATGGTTGTAAATTAAAAGTGGAGTTATTAACTTCTTTTGATCTTCGCCCAATGACAGTGCATGCTAATATTAAAACCTCTGACCCAGTGGAGTTTCATTGTAATGACGGTTTGTCATTCAATGCCTATTCGATGAAATGACGAATTTGTTGGGATAGGATTTATGATATGACCTACAATTGTAATATATGTACACATTTAATAAAACGTTAAACTATACATATTCCAACTGAAATAATCAGAACTGACACATTTAAAGATCATTCGATAAGGCATATGTAGTCTAAATTACAATGGTATAAATTATAATATGCGAGAAAAATAAATATCAAAATAAATATTTAAAAATAATGCTTAAAAATAATGCTAATATTTAGTCGCTATTTTAGTGTACCAAAAAACACTTAACAAGGTTGATATACGCTTCTGTTTTTAACTCAGGCCCAGGACCTAAAACTTCTGGCTGAAGAAAAATTGGCAGCGTGGTTAGTCATTCTGCCAAATGCGTTTAAATGCGGTAGCTTTATACACTATAAAAAATGCCTGCGCGTCTACTTACCCACAAAACACTCAAAGAGCCAATCTCTGTTGTCTATGAAATCAGCTCAGCGAATGATAAGGCGGAACAGCCGTTTAGACCTAAAAATTAAGTCTGTGCTGTGGCATTGCACAGTGCAAAGCGGCATGTTTGCATTGTGTAATGCCACAGCGCAGACTTAATTTTGACGTCTAAACAGATGTTCCGCCTCATCATTCGCTGAGCTGATTTCATAGACAACAGAGATTGGCTCTTTGAGTGTTTTGTGGGTAAGTAGACGCGCAGGCATTTCTTAGAGTGTAGGGTGGGTAATCCTCTTAGTTCGGGTGGTGCCTAGGGCTGGATGACCCTTATAGTGAATTCGGGTGGTACATCTCTTCTCTGACCTTGATTCAGCAGAGCCCACCCTCTTCGCTGCCAGAGCTACCCTGGATCCTTTTCAACCGATCACGACTAAAAGGCTCAGAACGCTCTGGCATTCTCCGACCAGTCTGGGAAATAAAACATATTGAATTGGTAAGGGATAAAAACTGATTTTTCAACTTACGATGGACGATAGAGCAAAATGTACACTCGCAACGTGATGAAATAATGGCTGTGACGTACTATAAACTCTTTTACGCATGAATATTTTAAAAAAGACAACAAAAAAAAACGTTCAGCCTTTCCATTTTGGTGAAGAAGGGAGACCAGCGGAGCTGTACAATGGACAGTAATGGCCGGCAGCAAGTCGGCAAGCCAGAGGGGAAAGGCTGCCGCTATCTATGAGCAACGGCGTCAACCAGATACGTGGCTTGCCGCCATCGCTCATAGATGGCGGTAGGTGTCCAGAGTTCGGTGTCTTCATTTCTTTGCGGGGGACACGATCTTGGGGAAACTAGCCCTTCACAGCTCCGCTGAAAAAATCAGCAGCATGCGCATCGATCTTCGGAGAACGGAACGAACGCCGATGTTTGGAAATTGTTGTCAACTCATCACGTTTTCGACAGTGAGCGCGATGCGATAGCGGTCATGCGTACGGCATAACAAGCAAATATCAGATGGTTAATAAACCGCATTTTTCTCACGGCGGAATATCGTGCAAGCATCACCGACAGGACATAGCACGTATCGTCATGTGACACAAATCACTGTGCATTATAGTCGGCTCTACTTTTATTTTACAACACAGACCTTTTAACGCACTTTTATCCCTGGAAATTCCTTGAAGCGTCCACAAAACCCGAAAAGACAGTGGCGAGCTTTGCGAGCTGTTTCTTCATTAGTTAGGCTTATCGGGTTCACCGCCTTGAGGTGAAGGATCTCGCAAAAGCACTGGGAATACTTCCCACGTCGGGTTTTACTGTCACAATCACAAGCGAATGTCGTCCCGTCCGTTGTAATCCTCGCACCGTCGAACGTACAAGCAATTTGTAGAACCAGATATATATCGCTGCCATGCCGGACCCCGCGCACCACAGCAGACCGCTGCCGGCTATCGTCAAGAGCACCACGTGGCCCTCGCCCAGGTACCACGTAACGCCCGCACCGCTCCGCACTCCGATGGCTATACTCTGTTTCACTTTACGTCCGAGC
This sequence comes from Ixodes persulcatus, assembly GCA_013358835.2. NCBI lineage: Eukaryota > Metazoa > Arthropoda > Arachnida > Ixodida > Ixodidae > Ixodes > Ixodes persulcatus. Next base: position 27,486 of record JABSTQ010006286.1, on the reverse strand, counting down.
GCAGCGAATGCTACGAGCCATTGGAGCCAATCCAAGGCCGTGTGCGGGTCACGTGACCTAGGAGAGGGGGCAGAGCGACGCGCGGAAGGCGTATCACGGACTACGTCCACAGAGCGGGAATGGCTGGGAGAGCTCGTAGCGTCCGCTGCGCCCTGACGTAATTTGGAACAGAGTATAGAGACGAAGTGTTATAGAGAGAGCACTCTGAAAGGAAGAGGCACCCTCTGAAAGAACTAGCCGAGCAGACCAAGGCACTCCCTCTCCGCCATCCGATCTCGTGCGCTCTGAAAAGAGCGCTGGAGGGCGCGCAGAAACAACCACGCGAGTTCGCCATTCGTCTTTCAGTCACAGGGGTGGGTGGTGCTCTTAGTTCAAGTGGGGCCTAGGGCAGGGTTTTGTGTCGGAACAGATTTCGTCACACCATTGTCTGTTTCTGACGCTTCGCGCGCTTCTGTTCAGCACCACGCTGGGGCGGATCCAGAACTCCGTTTGGGGGGGGGGGGGCGGAACATTTTTAAGGATACTATTTTCCCATTCTTTCTTGTGCAAGGGAGGTCCACCCATGTCAAATTGCCCTCCGAGAAGGGGGGAGGGAGGGGGGTCGACTTTGTTTGGGGGGGGGGGGGGCGGCCGCCCCCCCCCCCCCCCCTTGGATCCGCCACTGGCACCACGCGAATCCAAAGCCTTTGCGCTGAATTTTCTGGGTCACCAAGAGAGGGGAAGCGCGCGTTCCTGCCTTTTCCACTCCTCCTCGTTTCGCGCGCTGTTTCTACACCACCTGTTTCCTGCTTCTCTCTTTCTTGCCTATTGCCCCCTCTCCGCTCCACGCGCTTTCTCACACCACCTGCTTCTGATCCTACCGTTCTTGCGTGCTGGGTCCGTAGCTTTGTCAGCAGTGCCGGTTTTATTTGTAGTTTTATATTTAAAACTGGTGCGGTTACATTATTGTAGATCGAAGTTCTAACTAAAAAAATTGTGTTTATATTGAAACTATTTATTTTTGAAATGTTCTGGCAGTTCAGCGTATTTTATAGACTTCTTGACCACTACAGACGCTTCTTTAGAAGTCAACAAATACTATCAGGAGGAAGTTTGCATATTTGACCATCTTGTGAACGTGTATAAGGGTTATTAAAAAAGGTTTATCAAAATCTTACACAGATGTCGACACACGCGTATGAGTCCCGTTACATTTTATTTGCCGGAAACCCTGATTTCTAATGTCGTATCGATTTAAATTGAGCAAATAAGCAAATTAAGCAATTAAATTGAGAGCTTATATGAGCGTTTAAGGAAATAATAATTTTAAATTACTAGAATAAATTCTATCACAATTTAGGTTTAATAAAATATTAAGTATTTCAAGAAGTTTGGAACCCTACTGCTTTACACGCAAATATTCACAAACTTCCGCGAAGATTGATGATAAGGTTGGAGGAAAATGCATCTTGCAATTTTATTAAATAGAGGACAGCTAAATTTGTTTCAGTAAGCTCGATTTACGTTATTTAAAAACAAGGAAAAGATACTGGTTGATTGAAGTTTAAGGTAAAGACAAATGCTTTAATGCGTTGATTTGTCTGCTCAGTTTTGAGTTTACCCTGCAATTTTAAGAAGGTAAGATTTAGCGCCGTTCACACACTTGCAACTGAGTAGGACGGGGAGAGACGGGACCGGTTTTTAAGCCTCTTTCGACGGCGGAGGACCAGCTCCGCAGCAGCGCATCCGGTCTTCCGGCGTCGCAAGAGGCTTAAAAATATGTCTTGTCTTTCTGAGTCTTACTCGGTTGCGAGTGTGTGAACGGTGCTTAAGTTGACCTTACGTCTGACTCCTTGTAAAATATTATTAATAATAAAATAACGCTCGTTCAAATACTTCTATACAAAGACGGAAAATTAAAAAAAGACCATTTTAAATAAGATGAAAACGAAAGCAATGGAGAGAGTATAAACACTAGAAAACGACAAAGCAGACCATAACACGTCGCAGGCAGCACAAGACGTCGAGAGGACGTCGAAATAAGGTCCTAGACGCTGGGCGACGTCGAAGTCCTTAACAAACGTTTTATCGACGGCATTGGTACGTCCACATGAGAGGGTTCCGACAACGTCAAACACGCGACGTAGTGACAACGTCATAAGATTCACCTCGACGTCTTCAACAGTAATCGACGTCTGTTGGACGTCTTGTATGAGAAGTTCTTTGAACGTCGAGCAGGAGACGTCATAACAATGTCCTGAACAACACCTCGACGTCTTCGACATTAATCGACGTCAGTTCTACGTTTTCTCCTGGAAGGTATTTGAACGTCGAGCACGAGACGTCCCAACAATGTCCTGAGCAACACCTTGACGTCATCGATATTATTCGACGTCAGTTTTACGTTTTATTGGGAGGTTCTTCGAACGTTGAGCGCGAGACGTCCCAGCAATGTCTGAGCAACACCGTGACGTCATTGGCAATAATAAACGTCAGTTCTACGTTTTCTCCGGAAAGTCCTTTGAACGTGGAGCATGAGACGTCCCAACAATGTCCTGAGCAACACCTTGACGTCATCGACATTATTCGACGTCATTTCTACGTTTTTTTCGAGAGGTTCTTTGAACGTTGAGCGCGAGACGTTCCAACAATGTGTGAGCAACACCTTGACGTCATTGGCATTAATAGACGTCAGTTCTACGTTTTCTCCGGGAAGTTCTTTAAACGTGGAGCACGAGACGTACCAACAATGTCCTGAGCAACACCTTGACGTCATCAACATTATTCGACGTCAGTTCTACGTTGTTTTCGAGAGGTTCTTTGAACGATGAGCGCGAGACGTTCCATCAATGTGTGAGCAACACCTTGACGTTATTGGCATAAATAGACGTCAGTTCTACGTTTTCTCCGGGAAGTTCTTTAAACGTGGAGCACGAGACGTACCAACAATGTCCTGAGCAACACATTGACGTCATCAACATTATTCGACGTCAGTTCTACGTTTTGTTTTGGGAGGTTCTTTGAACGTTGAGCGCGAGACGTCCCAACAATGTCTGAGCGAACACCTTGATCACCCTGAACAAGCGCCTTAATACAGCCCAAGGTGCTGTCGTATCACTTTTAAAATTTCTCGTCAATGTCAGCATTTTTGATACTGTGCATGCAGTCCACCTTTCAACCTGGCTGAGCTGCAAAAATCTCTTACAATATTATTATTCTCGTGATTGTTGTTTTAGCCCGAATTGCTTAAAAAGCCGAGAATTCACAACAAAAATCAGGATTTAGCTCGAGGTCAGCGGGGCTGTTTATATCATTTTTAGCGTTTCTAACTTAATATCAGCGTCTTCGAAGCTGTAAGAGAATGATAATAATGTAAGAGATTTCTGCAGTTGAGCCAGGTTGAAGGGTGGACAGCATGCACGGTATCGAAAACGCTGTCATTGACGAGAAATCTTGAAAGTGATATGACAGGTCCTTGAGCACTATAGGATGCTTGTTTAGGGTGACTCCGATTTACACCCAAAACTGCGTAACCATGGAAGTGGCCGAAATAACCAATCACTAGGGAGCTGAAGGAACTCCGTTCCCATGATTCCTGGATTGCGGGCCGGGGCGCTTGGGGGATTTAGCAATTCTATTCCGTCGCGTATATACATGCATTCGCGAACATACCTTCAAGCAACAAAGCCAGATCCGGCTGACTCCATTGTTCTATGGTGACCCAGGTCGAGACTGTTATCAAATGACGACCCGTTCAGACTCGACGTATACTAGACATTTTATGGCCGTTAAATGGGACGTTATTTCAACGTTGACATAACGTTAACACAGACGTGCGCTCGACATTTTATGTCGTTAAATGGGACGTTATGATGTCGTTAATAAGACGTTCTCAATTGACATCTCGTTCAGTTTAGACGTATACTCGACGTTTTATGGTCATTAAATGGGACATTATGTCGATGTTGATACAACGTTATCACTTGACTTCCCGTCCAATTCAGACGTGCACTCGACGATCTAAGGTCGTTAAGTGGGACGTTATGTCGACGTAAAATCTACGCTTATTTCCAGACATTAGCCTTTCCATAATACGTCGAAGGGACCTGACGTTCAGACTTTCGACGTTCTTTCGACATGTGGTTCCTGACGTCATCGACGCTCTTTCGACGTCTTTTCAACGTGTCTGTGCCTGGGCAATATGCTTTTCGTCGCCCACTTAATACCATAATGAAGTACTTTACATTATAAAATATTTTCTTTTCATTCATTTGTCTACCTGAAAAAATAAAAACCAAAAACGTCACGTTTTTTTTCTCGTTTTTTTTAAAGCGGAAACTATATAATGTCAGCCACCCTCATGAGCGCCGTAAGCACGAAATGTGTAAATCGGTCAGTCCGTAACCGTTAACTGGTCTTTGTCAAAAAAAAACGTCCACCGGTGCCAGGGATCGCATCCCGGTCACCGGTGTTGAAGTCAAGTACGCTGCTGACTGAGCTACGGACCCATTTTTATTCTTATTTATTTTTAAGCTACAAATCCAGCATGCAGGAACGGGAGGAGCAGGTGAAGGTGGTGTTGGTACAGTTGGTGCATCTTAAATCCGAAAAGCGCAAAAAAACAACAAATACAACAAAACATTAAGGACATCAAATGCGCATCATTTCGTCCGATTCTTCCTGGTCTGAGAAAGCACCCGGAGCGAAGAGGGCTGGAAGGCGCAAGAAGAGAGAAGCACAAACAGCTGCTGTAAAAAGAGCACGCGGAATGAGGAGGAGTGGAAAGGCCGGGAAAGCGCCTTTCCCCTCTCTCGGTGACCCAGAGGATGCAGCACCACCCGGATACAAGTCTTTGTATCCGGGTGGTGCTGAAAAGCAGCGTGCCCAGCGTCACAGAGGAAGTGGTGTGACGTAATCCGTTTCTATACAGAACCCTGCCCTAGGCGCCACCAGAACTAAAAGCATCACCCACCCAGGCACTGAAAGACTGTGCACCACTCAGTGCCCCCAGCTCCCTGGGTGGTGCATAGTTCATCCTACCCTATGCACCACCCACCCTAAGAGCACCACCCAACCTATAAAGCTATTGCATTTAAACGCGTTTGACAGGATGCCATGACGTCCATCTGCACAGCCTTATAAACACGAGCCGACCCAAAAGTATCGCATCACCATAGGCGGTGAAACAATAAAACCAGGTGGAGGTAATTGGAACAATAGGTATTGGTTTACGTGCTGTTGCGATGTGCCTCCTCGCTTACCGAAAACGGGACGGGGATGATTTGGGGGGGGGGGGGGGGGGGGATGTGGACAACATCAACAACGTCAGTGTCACATGACACTGCGACGCCGTGAGGCACCATGACCTCACGTGATTCAATGACCTCACGTGACACCATGATTTCACGTGAAGCCACAACGTCCTGTGATGTCATTGTGTCACGTGTCGTGCGACGTTACAGTATCACGTGACACGTGATGTTAAAGTATCACGTGGTATTACGTGTTATTACGTGGTATCAACGGCATGTGACTTCATGACATCACGTGACACTACCACATCACGTGCCACTAACGCCTCGGTATCACGTGACACGGTGACGACACTTGACACTGTGGCGCGACGTGACAGCGTGACGTCACGAGACATTGTGACTGCGCGACACCGTTACGTCGCGTGACACGATGACATCACGGCCCTACATGAAGCTCACGCGGGATCCGCTCCGATAACTCGCCAATAATGTCTATCGCCTCTTAGTACGAATGAAGAGATTGACCTGCTAAGGACAACAGCCACCGGGCCGTCGCATTACTCCAAGGTATGCCACATTTGTCATTCATATTTGTAGCATGCAACTGTTCATTTTCTTCATTGATTCGACTGATAATATTTGTTGAATTATGCATATATCTTATATGATACCCCCTCTATGTAATGCCCCAATCGGGGCTTTTACCGCTCATTCACACTGGAAGCGGATCCGCGTTCGCAACAGCTTTGCGAACGCGGATCCGCTTCCAGTGTGAATGAGCGGTTAGAGGTAAGTAAATAAACACGACGCGAACTCTGGTGCCCAGATATCTGTCTGTGTCAGGGTGAAGACATCCTTTGTTGCACTGAGTGGGCCAGCGCGTGACGCACCGGCCCACTCAGTTTTTGACTCGCGCGGTAAAATAGCGCCTAAGAGGCTACGCATTCAAGCTGGTTTGCAACAGTTTAAATGCACTTCAAAATACAAAAAAAAGATTGTGCAGAAAAATGGTTTAGATGTCACCAGTGAAGCAAAAGCGCGTGTTTGTATGAAGGCACTCTAACGCGAACCTTCTGAAACCTCCTCTTCCTCGGTCCTGGGGTGGATTAATGGGTCAGACCTGAGAGGGGTGGTAGGAATTCGGCTGGAGGGAAGAAAGGGGGGGGGGGGGGGCGGTCTGCCGAGATATGACTAGGGTTACGCGTTTTCGGTTTCTATTTTCTCAGAATTCGGCGTACTTTTTTCGGTGTTAATTTTAAAATGCAATTTTCGTTTTTTTTCGGCGTATATTTATGCCCACAAAAGTTTATCGGCTTTTTTCGGTGAATATGAAATAAACACCAACAAACACCAGTTCAGATGATCCTTGTAGCTCTGATGTTTGTTATCACTCAAAGAATAACGGCACAGATACATTGAAAAAGAAATGAACACTTTATTTGGCAAATGGGTGCAACTGTAAAGGAAACAAACAAAAAAAAAAAACACAGAAGAACAAACAAGTCAGATATGAAGCCTATGCACAAAACACATGGAACTTCACCTTCTGTACATCAGGATTACGTGATCTTATTATAGGTACACACACATGTGCTTTCCCAGGTTCTCCTCGTTGATACTCACTCTTTCTTTTCTGTTAATATGATCCTGAGCTTCGAGAATGCCCTCTCAACGCTAATACTGGACAATGGCAGGCTGAGGAGATGAAGCGCTGCCTGAGCCAAAAATCGGCCAATCAACCAATTCTGACCGACAAAAGAGACACGATGCGCCGTTTCGAAGCACAACACAACATGCAGAGCCTTCATCAAGTCAGTCTTCCTTACAACGAGTTTGACAACACGCTCGTACATTGCGAAGTTATGTGGCATTTCGGATTTCACATCTCGATCGATGATGCGCACATTAAACAAAAACGTCGTGAATGCATCCGTGTATCCCATTCGATCGGACACGTTTCGATAGCGACCCCCCCCCCCCCCCCCCCGCTCTCCCCCTCTCCTTAAATCCGCCCCTGCCTCGGTCACAAAGGAGCTGCCGGATGTTGGGCAAACAGAGCAGCCAATTTTGTGGTCACCATCCACCAACCAGCGGGAGCGTAAGATGCGACATTGGGCTATGACGTAGGGCTGTGACGTAGGCCAACGGGCGCTATAAAAAAAGCATCGCGGGCCAGCACGAACGTACTCTGGTAACACCACCTAAAATGATGAAGGCCTCCGAACGCCCCGCTCCTCCTTTATCGAACGTCGTCACAGTCGGATGGCGCCAACTCGGCAATTGGACCCGAGCCAGATGCCGAGCGTCCTTCGACACGTTCATTGGACACGAGGCTCATGCCGAGCACCTGGCGCAGCATTCATATCCAATCGGTGTCTTCGCTCGATCTCGCTCTGATGACGTCAGAATTCTAGCGCACAGGCTTTGATTATTCTCGGTGGGATTGACTCTGGTCGCGCCTCGGAAAGCTCAACCTGGCCCCAGTCTCCTGCGTCTTTGCGCCTCGTCGAAAACATACACGCACTAGAAAACACTTATTAAATGAGCATTTCTTACACAATGGACCTTTTCCGAGAAGCGTTCTGCGAAAGCGCGAGCGCCCGATGCCAAGCGGCGGAAGTCGGTACCAGAAATCGAGGAAATTCGGAAGGACGCTGTGAATCAACGAGTAGGACGCGTAATTTCAGCATACATATAATTGCGTTACACAAAAAAAAAGAAAGTGGACGGAAAGCAAAACACGACGTCTAGACGGACGCCACGGATGCCCCTCTTTAAAGTCGCGTTGGGCACTCGCCGCTGCTCAGAGAGCGAAGAAACTGGAAGCGTAGCTCCCATTATCGATTTGTAGCGCAGGTAGGTCACTTCCTCGATTTTTAGTTTGTGCAGCCACCGCCTGGTGCCGTCGGTATGTGGAAAAGGTCCATTCATTACACAATCATTTTTTTTATATTTAATGAATAAGTACGTCTATTGCAGCTTCTGCTGGCCGTAACCTGCCTGACTATGGGAAGAGGTCTTGAGGGACACGACTGCGGCGGGGGCACGGAGGACGCTGTTATGTGTAGATACGCAGGCAGTAGTCACGGTTATGGGCACGGCCACGGTCACTACGGCGGTATGGCTCTGGAAAATCCTTTGCAGGAAGAGAAACGCAGGGCGTCTCTTTCGAAAGACCCGTCTGGAATACGAGCTCGTTGCCTTCCCGGTCGTGTTTTGGCTGCGCGTCCGCGCTAGAGGTTCAGGAGACGCCGCTGCGTTGTCAAATGTAGGAAAGTCACTCAGGAGAAGGCGGGACAACCGAAAGACCTCCCGGCCGCTTCCATTCTGTGTGTGACTAAATAAGGTGGCATTTTACTTTAAAAAAAAAGAAGAAAATATTTATATTTTTTATAAATCTTGATTTGTGCCATATTGATTTTCTCTGCCCTCTTCGTTGTTTTCTGGGGGATTGATCCCCCCCCCCTCCTCCCAACAATAAAAAAACAAACAACGCATAAAGCAATGTGTCATTTACCGGTACCCGTTCATGTGACTTATTATTATGAGAGGCGATCTATTAGTACTAATATAGAGTTTGTTCAAATAAATCGGCTGATTGAGTACTTGGGAAGCAATACTTAACTCAAAACGTGGGCTAATGTTAGCCTTTGAAAGGACAACAGCAGTTCATGCATTCGAGAAAAATCTACTGTCCAACATTTAGTTAGCATATTTTGTAAAACTTCTAGAAACCGTAAACTTGCATTCTGTAAAACGGTGTCAGATCTCCGCAATGTTTACGGTGGTGCTATCTATTCTACTCTCGCATTGATAAAGTTTAGACGAGGTTTCCTACTCCGGTTGTTTGAAACGGGAAAGTAGGAAAGAAAGGTCACGAAGGAGGAAAGAGTTAAGAGCAAGAAATAAGATCTTGGAGAACAGACACACACATGAGCTAACGGGAGTCGTGATGCCGGCCTATTCACGACAATTCATTGGTCAAGCTGGCAGAGTCGTTCAAAGTTTACGTGGTTACTTTGTACTCATTTTTAGCTAATATACATTCCCATATCCGCTTTCAGTATTGAGGGATTAAAAATTAAACTTTTACTTTTGTATGTCGTAGACTATTAGCCTTGCTTTGAGCTTCCCTCCACTCTTCCTTACGTTAAAGTAAAAATTACTGCAATCAGTCACAGTTACGTCTCTAACCTAGGACGGATTTTGAAAGATTAAAATTTATTTTCTTAATTATAATGATTATGTAAAGATAAACAAAGATAATTATTTCCAAGTCTTTAAAGACGAAAAATTACGGCACCGGCATAGTTTATACATAAGAGAGTATTCTGTGAAAAACGATTGCTTTAAATTTAGTTTTTTTCCCAAGAGCCGTCAGGGAATGGAATAAACTGTCGAATGAAACGGTGACATCAGCATCCATTGCGGCCTTCCTTCACTGCATTGAAAACATTTTGATATGTGCGAGAAACTAACTGATAAGTATCGTGTGTATCGTCTTGATTACGTGCCAGCGCGGGAAGTTATCAATGAAGTGTCAGCATTTTTTTACGAAACCAAGCGAAATGCGAGAACTGTGTGTATTTACATCTTGTATCTTTTTGCTTTTTATCGTTCGTACCTTCCACTCCTGCAATGGCCCTGTGATAGAGCTAACAGTATCAATAAATAAATAAATAAATAAAATAAAAAAAACCGTATACCAGCTTTATACAGAAAATTTGAAGGGCAGAAGAAAGTTGGTGAAGTTAAAGCCTGGTACTCATATTTTTCCCAGTTCTGTCTTGGAAGCGAAGGCGAAAACATTTTGGCATGTCACCCATGTTCTTTCACTGACATTTTCTATGACTTGCTCGGTTCTAGTTTTCTGTTTCGTTTTTGTACCTTCGTACAACACGCACAGTTAGAAACTGGAAGAGAAAGTTAAGAACTAAAAGAGCATCAAGACAAGAACCGAATTCTTTCGTCTTTACCTTATATATACTAGTGCCTATATTTGTTTATTTACACTTTCTAGGACTCGACGGCAAAATATATGTCTCTTTCGATTTGATGCTTTCATAGAACACGCAACAATAGAAAAGAGAAGACAAAAAAAAAAAAAAGCCAGCGTAAAAACCGCATTCTGTCAACTTTTCTTCGTTTTTATATTTTTTTTTTTTGGGGGGGGGGGGGGGGAGGGGGTTGTGTGGGCGGCCAATACAGGTTAGGGTGCCTATATGATTCGTTACACTGACTCGACCGAGTATAAAAGTCGAAGCTCAGAGCTAAACCGATCAGATCGGAGCTAAACCGCCGCTGTTCGGACACCCTGCACCTCGTATTCCAACTAGCACCAAAATGAAGACAACCGTAAGTTATTTTTACTTATAATTATTGTAGTTTATTAGCGAAACATTAAACATGGTGCGAGGTCATAAATATGTTTCAGAGAGGGATCGGTGGGCGAGTGGGCTAGGGCACACCAGCTCGGAGCACGTGGAGCGAAAGCTGGCGGTGCAGAACCCAGAGATCCTGGGTTCGATCCCCACCCCTACTCGTTTCGATCTGGATGAGCATCGTACCGGCGTGCTGTCGTATATTACTACTGCGTGGTGCACGTTAAAAAACGCAGGCTAGCCTGTTGTACTGCACTGGCTAAATTACTCATTTACAGCTGAGACACCAGACGCCCAATGAGGCTGACTAACTTCCGGCTGTATTCACATAGACACAATACAATTACAAAATATATGTATGGGGATGGTAGAAAGAGGGTACAGGGTATATATTTGAGAAACGTGTCTGCTATCAAATATTCAAGTTAGTGACTGCAGGATAACCTTAACATCTTTAACTGCGTGTGAAACTGATGCTTCTAAATTATTCCTGAAAGCAAACACCGAGCGTATGCCTCGATCTACTTGCAGACATACACTTGGTCACCCTATCAGCGGGTTGTTCACTGTTCTCAAATGACGTTCTGACAATGTAATTAGTGTTATAATGTGTACATTCTGACTTATACCTTGGTTGTAACGTTGTTTTCAGTTATAACGTTGAGGTTCTCTTGATTGTTCTTTCTCCGGCACATCACTAAAATAATTAAAATTGTTGTTTTCTTGTCGCCCAGCTAAAATAGTTGTCGCGCAATAAGTTTTTCTTAAACAATAAGTCCATGCATTAACCTTACATTATTATAATTTTTTTTGTCTGACTACTGCCTCTCAAGTTCTAGTAGCCGGTGCAATTTTTAAGAATGTTAATCTGTCCGCAACCTTTTCTTATGTTATATTAATATTCCTCTTGTAACAAATATTGTTTTTTTTTTCCTTTCAGTTCTTCCTGGCTACGGCGTGTCTTCTCATCTCGTGCGCCCTAGCGGGATACGGCTACGGTGGTCACGGAGGATACGGTCATGGATACGGAGGTTATGGCGGCTACGGCGGCTACGGCGGCTACGGCGGCTACGGCGGCTACGGGGGCTATGGAGGATACGGAGGGTACGGTGGATACGGACATGGCTACTATGGATAAATAAATAAAATATAAAAATCTGCGACGCATGAACTACCTACAGTCGTCCTATTTATGACACAGTGAAAACAAATGCCTCGTTTGCCCTTATTTACTTTCCACTACACTGCGGTAACGGTTTTATTAATTGGCGTAAAGAACTTCAAAAGCGACGTAAACCTTTCAGTCGTATATAATTTGCATTGATGAAGAAACACTGGAAGATGAATAGGTTGGCTAGTTTCTGACGCATTACGCGTTTAAAGAAAAGCTCTTATTAATTATTTGTTTGCATTGGCTAAGCAATATGTCAGCAACATTTGCGAATGAAAAAAACGCGAACGGGTCCTCTGGAATCAATATTATATACAGACTTGAACAAAGGTTAACAAAATTGCACCAACGCGTTTTGCTTGATTAAAAAAAAAGATAAGATACCAAATCAACAACGGACTCCATATCCAGTAAAGCTCGAGAAACAAACACAACCGTTCGGAAACTTTGATGAAAGTAGATTACGGGGTTCTTTAGGAAAGGCACACCACGACAAAGCACCAAGCTCTATTGGCAGCCTCGGCTAGTGGCGTGAACCATTACCATTATACGCTGAAACATAATCTTAGCCCGATTAATTAGGTTTTATAAAAGATAAAAAGCTTTTCTTCTTTTGGCTGGTGTATTTTTTCATTTTTTTTTCAACTCTTAGAGTTCGCTAAGTACTGGCTATCACTGTGCAGCTACCGGAATTTTCTGGCAAGGCAAACTCGCCCTTTCTTTCTCTCTCTCTCTCTGTCAAATAAACGAACCCTATTATATTTGAGCCTCAACGGGTGTGTTGTCTAGATGGTCGGTAGTTTAAGTTTATCTTCTGCAAGACAAGATACAAAACGATAAACTGTGAGTACAGCAATATATAGGGAGTCCAAAACGGACCTTCCGTCGTAAAAGGAGCCGGAAAGATCGGCCCCTGAACAACTGTTTCGTCTGTGTTTCGTCCTCTCTATGTTTATACTTTCTGTGATCTAGAACATCGAACCTTCACCGAATGTGCACTGAGCAGGTTAGTTTTACGGTGTGAAATTTCAAGGCGCAGTTCTTTTTTTTGTAAAAGATTAAAGCAAAACAACTTGTCAAAGTAAAGGATGGACGCGTTTGCAGACGACCGAGTTAGCGACGCTATTTACTTGTGGCGCCATCCCCCGATAGGCGCAGCGAGAAGACAACAGACTGCATTGTCTGCTCGCTGCGAGTATCAGGACATGGTGCCACAAGCAGGGTGTCGAACCGGAACCGAACCGAACCGAAAACCGGAACCGAACCGTTATTTTTAGCCGAACCGGAACTGAACCGAACCGAAATCTTCGCCGCCATCTTGGAACTGAACCGGAACCGAACCGAAAAAAAATATAACGGTAACCGGTTCAAAACGGTTCAAGGTACTTTTTCTCTTTTTTGTTAGTATCACAAAAGGAATATATATATATATATAAATAAAAAAAAATTGCAGCTGCATTTCTATATATTGATCAAATCGTCATATACAGAATTGCAATGTATGATAAATTGTGGGTTTTCGTGGCGCTTTCGTATTGGAACTATTATTAACTGTGTGTCACGTTGTCAGCTGACGTCATGGTGTCAATACATGCCGTCAAGTAATGTCACGTGACCCCGTGACGTCACGTGACTCACTGCGTGAAATCGATGTAATTTGAGGAAGTCACTAGATGTATTCACCTTGTTGACAGCGTGACGTAACATGACATCACGATTTTCCACCGCGAGCCACGTGACACCGTGACGTAAGCGATTTTCATAAGCCCGAGTCGAGTGTTCGGGTTCATAACAATCAGCATCGCCAAACATTCGGGTGACTACTCGCGTTCAATTAAATATGATAATATCCCAACACTAACAATATTGAAGCTCAGCCCAAGCTTTTGGTTTCCAAACCCTAGCGCATGACTATGATGAACATTGACGGAGTATAATTGGCGTCAGATCACGTTGCTGCTTGTTCAGATTGTGAGTTAATAATAATAATAATAATAATAATAATAATAATAATAATAATAATAATAATAATAATAAGAAGAAGAAGAAGAAGAAGAAGAAGAAGAAGAAGAAGAAGAAGAATAATATACTTTATTTCCATCCTTTATGATGGTGGGGCCCAAGAAAAAAAGTTGCAGTAAGCAGCTTCTTTTCTCGAGGAAGGGATCGACAGCTGTCTCTTTTTTCTTTATTTTTTCTGCATCTGCTATAAAAAGCGTGACCCCGGAAACTACATGGTTTGCAAAATCACTCTTGCCAAAAAGCACGTTTTTGTCGTGCCAGACGCTCGCGCCGTTCCTCACGACGATGCAATAAGAATTCTAATACGTGCCTTTCAAATACTTGGCTGTCACTGATCTTGAACCTCCTGCAGTGTGCATTTCGCATAATTGAATTTGATTTTCTCAGCGAGAAGAAATCACAATGACCACCAGCATATAGTGTGATAACGTCACGTGCATACAATGTTAAACAGTTTAGCTTTCTGGTGAAATGCGATGTTCGCAACACTAGCAATATATGTCATAATTGTAAAGTTGTGATGTATATATAGCAGTCTCGCGATGATATACGGCAGTCTACAGAGAAATGTTAGAGCGCATGACTATTGAAACATAGTGTTGTAAATTGAGGGCCCGAAACAAGTGCATGTAAAACAGAATATAACATTAGCCTCCCGAGGCAGTATTTCGCGAAGTTTCGAGCTAATGCAAGCCGATGAAATCTGGTTTGTATTAAGATTTTAAGAATCTTTGTCTGACCTTCGCGCTATTTATGTCAAATTAAGAATTTCATTGCACGCATCGTTATGCATCTCTTTTTACAGTAAGGCGTTCTGTAAGGGATTATTTAAAAAAATACCACTAGTTAAATCTCTCTTTTTGCACATTTCGTGTGTTTGCCTTCCGATCTATCATGTGAACACAGAGTCCTTTTTGGCATACCCTGCAACCCGATGTTTCGCACTGCCAATCAGCGAACAAAAGACACGTTTACGCAGACTCAATAGCTCACGTATTTCCAAGTATTGTTCTTCCGTGTCGGTCTCAAGCGGTTATGTGAACTTTAGGAAGTAAAATTTATTGATTATTATAAAAACACTTTTAATTATTAACTGAATATTTGACAACATAAATAAAGGGCCGACCACCCTAAAGCAATGCCCCCCTCCCTCCCAACCCCCCCCCCCCCCCCCCCCCCCAATTATCTGAAATGTGTTCTGCCAATCGTTTCCGGCGTTTTTATCCTCGACAGGTACGTTGTAAGTGATTTGGGACAGCCTTACACACATTTCTAATTTTGAACCTAATTTAAATAACTTTCTGTTCCTCACATATATAGAAGTCTGTTATTGCCACTTTTATGAGGTAAACATTACTTTTGTGTGTCTGTGGGGTGGACAAAAGCAAAGTAAACAGGGGCGCGCGGCGGAACTATGACGATTACGCACGCGAACCGTCAGAAAGTGTTCAATAGACCGATCTCACCAGGAGCTGCGCGACGCCACCGCTGCCGTGGTGCATTCTGGTACCTGTAGTTCTCCCCAGTTTCCTTACTTAACAAAAAGAATCTTGGAGAGCGCTTTAGCTTCGCCTTTAAAAGTGGAACGCGCCTCGTTTGCATCGCCTTCTCATTTGCCGTGCAAGCGTGCCTCGTGTGGCTTAATCAGGAGCGTGTCTGACTCGCAACCTCAAGGGTCGTGAATTCGAATCCCGCTTAAAATTTTTAATTTTTTTTTCTTTAAGGCGAAGGAATTACTTTATAAAGTTCACTGTTCATCCGCGCTGTTCCATCCAAGCATGAATCACCAACTTGCCCAAGCTTCCACATTATAAAGTGAAATCATTTGAGACATACGGCGACCTTTAATTCGCATTACATGTCATGTTTTAATCACTTTCATTCCACGCGTGATGTGACGTTTCACGTGAGCATTGTGGGTTGTTTGAAGTTCCTGCACGAGGGCATGTAGCTGTGACGTCATGACCCTATCGAACAATCAGGATTTTCCAGTCACGCCACCGACATCGGCGTTTCTGCGACATTCAAGGGTGATGCTCATTTGCAAATTAAATTTACCGGCATCTTGTCAAGAACAAACCTCATCAGGCACCTGCTTATCCTGTCTAAGAAAATGTTCTTATGGGCAAGCGCTAATTTAGACCACGTTCGGTCTGAGTGCGAAGGTGCGTATATACTAGAGCGAACAGTTTCGATCACTCCTTTTCGCATGCTTAGTCGCCTGCATCGCGGTGCTGAGTTAAACAATGTTGGTTAGGAAACCAAGCGTTGTTATTTTCGCTCGGTGTTTCTATAAAACATTGACTGAAAGAACTTTCATTGCTTTTAGCTCAGTTGTGTCGTCCTTATATACATATATATATATATATATATATATATATATATATATATATATATATATATATATATATATATATATATATATATATATATATATATATATATATATATATATACTGTAAACGACTTCTTTTTCGCGGGCTCAATATTTCGCGATTTAGGTCACAGCTGAAGTTTTGAAATACTTCGTGGGTGCTAATGTTCGCGAGGTGGTCTGATCTCAATATAGATACCAATGTATTTACATTTTACCGGAAGTATTGGCGGGACCTATTTTTCGCGAATTGCTGGCGATTCGAGAAATTCGCGAAAATTAAGTCTTCGCGAAAATTAAGTCGTTTACAGTATATATATATATATATTTATATATATATATATATATGAGATTCCCATATATATGAGAGTCCCATGCGAAATTATATATATATAATTTCGCATGGGACTCTTGTCCCATGCGAAATTGTTTCAATGCACAGGCTCCCTACTAAACCAGATAAGATCCCTGGAATAATTCTGCACTTCGCGCAACAACCGACTCGTGATCGCTGGCTGGACAAAAGACGCAACCTTAAACGCCCCAAAGATAACGAGTATATCCTTGAAAATATGACTCGTCAAGATAAGGCGCTCTTGTGGTCTACGAAACAATGGGCAAGAGAACACAATTTTCAGTATGCTTGGCACCGAAATGGAAACATCTTTGTCAGGAGGAAAACCGGTGACCCTGCCAAAACAGTAAAGAGTGAACATGACTTGTCAAATATGAGCTGAGCAACTGGTGTGTGCACCCTTTCTCTGCCTTTTTTCTGTTTATACTTTCTTTTGATATGGCAGTCTCGGAATATGTATTGCCTTCTGAGTTTGAAGCTTTTATCGGAGAAGAGTTTTCCTTATCAACTCACTGTTTACATATTAATATTCGATCAGCAAAAAATAAAAGTGTTGATCTTGAGTGTTTTTTTGCTGAGCTTTCTGATTTCGAGATTATTATGCTTTCTGAAACTTGGTACACGGAACACACCGATGTTTTCAGATTGCCTTTGTATGAATGTTTTTTTATAAATCGCAGCGAAACCCGAGGGGGCGGTGTGTCAATTTTGATTAAAGAAAGCATTGATTGCGAGTTACTGCCTTCGTTTACCGTTATCACTAAAGATTACGAAGCTTTATCATTGCGAACCAAAAACGACGTTGTTTCGGTCATTTACCGCCCCCCTGCAGGCGCTTTGTCCCCTTTCTTGAATTTTCTGAGCGCTCTTTTTGATTTCGCAAATGAAAACAAGCTGAACATTATATGCGGTGGCGATTTTAATGTGAACATGTTAAGTAATACTGTTTCAAAAAGGGAGTTGGAAAATTTAATACTTATAAATGGTTGTCGTACTGTAATAAACTCTCCGACTAGAGTTAATGTCACCTCAAAAACCTTGATTGATTTATTTATAACAAATTACGAGGAAAGTCGTATAAGATCTGGTATAATTAATTATGACCTCAGTGATCATCTTCCAATTTTTATGTGTGTCAAAATGAATAACATAAAGAAGAAAGTTCCAATAACTACTGCGCAAGTCCAGCGTGTTACGCCGGATGGTTTGGAGAGGTTCGCGGAATGTGTGGCAAATACAAATTGGGATGATATCTTTTCAAAGAGCGATCCCGATGAGGCGTACAATTTTTTTCTTGAGAGGTTTAAAAACCTTTATCAGAGTAATTTTCCCTACAAACTAATTAAAGTGAAGAAACGCATTCGGAAACCATGGATAACTGTAGATCTACTTGAAAATATAAATGTTAAAAATGCTCTATATAGAAAGTTCACAAAAACGAGAGATTCCAATGACCTTCGGACTTTTAAATCGTACCGTAATCAACTGACAAACGCCCTGAGAAAAGCAAGGGAGCGTTATCATCATGAATCCTTTAGAAAGTCTGTAGGCCGTTCTGACCTTATGTGGAAGAACTTAAATTCATTTATAGAGGGCAAACGTCCCATCGTCTTGAATGCATTATTTCTACAGGGGAGAAATTAACTGGCGTGTCGTTGGCAAACGCATTTAATGACAGGTTTGTTGATTTGCCTCAAATTAACTGTATAGATGCCGCATGTGATATTATAACCTTTCAAACTAGGGATTCCATTTTTTTATTGCCAGTTACTGATACAGAGGTGTCTACTGTCTTTATGGAATTAAAAGATAGCCATAGCTGTGATGCCGATGGTATGCAGATTCGGCCGGTGAAATATGTTTTACCACTGATCACTCCCTTCCTTACTTACATTTTTAATTTATGTTTTTCAACTGGGGTGTTTCCGCAGCTTATGCAAAAATCTAGAGTGTCTGTGCTTTATAAGAAGGGAGACAAGAACGACATAAATAATTATAGACCTATCTCTATTTTACCGGTTTTTTCTAAGGGCTTAGAAAAACTTATTCACATTCGTCTGTCAAATTTTTTTAATAAGTATCGTGTAATTACTAATGATCAATTTGGGTTCATGAAGCATCGTTCGACAGATCTAGCATTACTAGAACAAAAGGAATTTATTTTAGATAGTTTTGAGGCAAACCAGATAGCTTTAGCCGTATTTATTGATTTTACGAAAGCATTCGATTATCTAAACCATAATTTATTGCTAAAAAAACTTTCTCTTTATGGAATTCGGGGCCAAGCACTTACGTTGCTTCAGTCATATTTGAGTAATCGTAAGCAGTTTGTCTATTTAAATGGCTTTTCATCTAATACAAAGTCTGTTTTCTCCGGTGTACCACAGGGGAGTATTTTGGGACCTTTGCTATTTAACATTTATATTAACGATATTGTTAACATAGATTCTCTAGCTAAATTCGTTATATATGCAGACGACACTACCCTTTTATTTTCGGCTAAGACTAGTGATGAACTTATCAACTGCGCAAATGATACTTTAACAGGGTTACAAAATTGGACATCCGACAATGGACTTAAAATTAATAGTAGTAAAACCAAAGCAATTCTCTTCCGAACCAAAAATAAACGCGTTTTTATAACGAAAAGTCTCGTAATAAATTCAAATGTTATAGAGATAGTGGAGAATTTCAAAAGTCTTGGCGTTATTTTTAACCAGTATTTGTCTTGGGACGACCATGTAAGCTATATACTTCCTAGATTGTCCAGGGTCATTGGATTAGTCTCACGAAACCGTTTTATTTTACCAAACAACGTTAAACTACTTATATATCAAACTCTATTTACGTCCCACTTAAACTACTGCCACCTGGTATGGGGTACAACCACCAGTTCAAATCTACAAAAAATACATCTATTACAAAAAAAATTTGTCCGCCTCATTGCTAATGTTTCTTATATTTCAAGCACCGAGGGTTTGTTTGAAAAATATAATTTGTTGCGTGTTTTCGATATGTATATGTATAAACTTATGGTCCGCTTTAAGGTAGAAAAAAAAAGAAACTTGGATATTCTGGCAAAACTTTCTAAACTAAGGGAACATGTTACCTCTTATCCAACTCGTTCGGCGGCACGTTGGGCTGTACCTCTTTGCCATAACAACTACTCCATGCAGTCTCTAAAGTATATGCTACCTACTTTGCTAAATTGCCTCTTAAACAAAAACGTTGATATAATGTCTGTCGCAATGCAAGAGTTATTTTCTTATTTGAATTGAATATATTAGTTTTCTGCGGTAGGTTGTAATCTATTTTTGTATACAATGTTGATATTTTTGCTGTTGCTTTGTATTTCAATCTGTCATGTGGAACTGTAAGGGAGCAGGGGGCTCCGTCAAGCTGTTAAACAGCTTTTTCCCTCTGTTTCCTCCATTCCTGTATCGAATGGGATATAAACTTTATTATTATTATTATTATTATTATATATATATATATATATATATATATATATATATATTGGGAAACGAAATACTTTGGGAAACGTATTTGGTAAACCATATTCCATGATATATATGGCCACGACGTGCTCATTTAAAGGGACACTGACAGGGTATTTATGCTGGCCGAGGTTTTCAGTTGTACATGAAATATGAGAGCCCAACTACCCAGAACACAATTTGCAGCTCGAAATTCGGTTTCTTGCCGCCCGAAAACCGCCGATCAAGAACTGGCCGGTTCGAGTCTCGCTCACTCTTTTTTCCGTGGTCACGGGCCGGTTTTCTAAGGTTTCGAAGCGACCACCAAATTTAATCAAAGTCGTGGGTCATTGAAGGCACACAGTCAGTATTAAAAATAGAAAAAAATATGAAACCCATTTTTTGTGGCTTCCAAAAAGCTGCAAATACGTTGATTGAAAAAAAAAGGTAGCACAGACAACCGGAAGCCTTCTGTGCGTTCACTGAAAATTCTCAACATGGCGTCGTTTCGCGTATCTTAGGACTAGCGGATGGCAGCGGACGACTGGCGTTAGACCTCTACTTCAGAACTGTCGTTCACGGTACCGGCGAATTCCGTCTTCCTTCTAAAGAGCCTTCCTTCGAAGACGCCGCCGAATTCTGTCTTCCTTGCTCCCTGGAACTGAACCGGAACCGAACCGAAAGCCGTGAACCCGAACCGGAACCGAACCGATAAAAATTTCGGTTCGACACTCTGGTACCAATATTACTACATTTCATGTCACGTTACATTGCTGCTTGTAGAGCCTCTCAACCTCTCAGACCAGATGTAAAAATTCATCAACTTTGCTAAGAAACAACAACAAAAACATTATTTTTACTCGTAATTTGAATTAATAGCTCAGGTGTATCTATTAATCTGTTGAACCATTTTAATTAAGGAAAATTAGTGACTATTAAAATATTTTAAGAGCTCCTCTTTGGCGTAATCACGCGATGTTTTTTGTTTCCTTTGTATACTGTTGCCCTTAATTGTACCCTCCTTCTTAGCCAACAACAAACATTGAATTGTTTTCGAGCTAAATGTTTCCTTCGCGATGTGGGCAAATTACTTTTTGATGCATTCGCAACGTTCAACCGTCGGGGAAGTTGCGAACGCTGCCGCCAGCTCCGACCTGAATGTAACAAAGACGTTGCGCAAATCCGCGGTAACCGCCTAGCGGACCCGACCCTTACGCCACCGACCTCCGAGGTTGGCGATGCGACTGACTAGGGACTGTCAGGGTGCTTGACTTTATGTAAGAGCAGGTATACCGACGAGCGTCTCAAGCCGCGCTCACACAGCTAATACATCGTACAAGAGACAGTTGCAGACACTGCCTGTGTCGTGATTTCTTTCTCGTAGGACAGTTTTGATCACATTGATCATACAAAATCTGCCTGCAGACATGTTGGAAATATATACACATGTATGAAGCGAACAAGCTACGAACATGTTTGAGGCCAGTCCGAAGATAATTTTGTCAATAGGGAGTTTTAGGGAACCTTTTTTGCACATCCGATACGGTATGGTAGTCCCTTCGGTACGAATTGTGCATGCACTGCCGCAGAAGACTTTCACATGCGCAGTTAATACCGGACGGTTATCGAACCGTATCGGATGGGCAAAAACGGTTCCCTAAGACTCCCTATTATGTCGGCTGCGAAGACACTGTCTTTTGTATGATGTACGAGTAGAGCAAGCATTTGGAGAACTGGGTATTTTTCGGTTTTACCGATTTTGTATTTTTGATACCAACCAATTATACATCGGTATTTCTTTGTTAAGAAACTATATACTGTAAACGACTAAATTTTCGCGAGGACCTAATTTTCGCGAATTTCGCGAATCGCCTACGATTCGCGAAAAATACGTCCCGCGAACAATTCGGGCAATATGTAAACGCTACGGAAGCTACATTCGATTCGCGCAAATTAGAACCCGCGAATAATTTCAAATTTCCATCTTTGGCCCGATTCGCAAAAATTTAAGCCCGCGAGAATTAAGTTGTTTACAGTACCTAATCTCACAAATGTCTACAGTGCAGGCGGAGGCGCGTTTTGTACAAGATCTCGCGCATAGAAGGCACTTTCGAAAACCACGCGCTCGCGCCCGCGTGTCTTTGTCCATCCTAGTTGCAGTAACCTGTAGGACAGTGTATCGTGATATGTACGAAGTCTGGCGGTTCCGTCATTGAACAGTCGAAGTAAGCAAGGTTTCCCACTCCAAAGGAGGTCACATCTGCTCCGTAAGTAGGAAAAGTCCTTGCTTTAATTTCTCGGGATGCTATAGAGTGTTCTAAAGTATTACCTTCGCAAATGTAAAAAAAAAAAAAAGTGGATAGCACGCAAATCTTCCGAAACAAATGCGTGAGAAAATCAACTCTAAACACAAAGGCAATCGGTGGAAATATTGTATTTGCCACCACAGAAAATGCCCTGGCTTCCTCCTTCTATATCCTTCTTCGCGGCTCTAATAAATGCACGGGAGAAAAAAGAAAGAAGAGAATCTTTGCCAATTTCCTTTATACTGAAACCACGAACTTTTCAAAGAACTCCAAAATTACAGAAAAGGAAGTCGTATCCTCAATTTATTGTTCTGGCAGTGCGAGTTTAGAGGACTCGAGGGCTGTTTATCCATGATATCCGCCTCTGTGGCCGCCGAATCCGCCTCCGTATCCTCCATATCCTCCTCCGTGTCCGCCAAAGCTGATGAGCTTGACGCCGTATCCAATGCCATGGCCGCCGCCATAGCCACCGCCGAAGCCACCTCCGTGGCCGCCACCGAAGCCGCCACCGAAGCCACCGAGATGCCCAGCCATCGCCGAGGCGAGGACCAAAGTGAACACAATGCCAGCGATCTACACTCGCAAAAAAAATACATGTTAGAATTTTTTTTATCGTTCTTCTAACTGCTTAAGTGGGCATCTATTTTACATCTAGAACTGCTATACTTCTTTATAAGAGGCAAGTTTTTGAATATAAATATATAAAATGTTAATATCCTAAAACTTTTTAATTGCTTTTTTTCAAAACGTGTGATTACTCAAAGTCAGAACTTGTTCTAACCAATAAAAAAAATTACTGTAGCTTATATTTGTTTCATATAGCGAGCAAAACTTTTTTTTCTTTTGGAAGAAAATATTGTTTTACAGTACACATCGTAAATTAATACAACTATTCACAATAGTTCGCACATGTTTTGTGACATTTTATAGAGAGTTGTTAGTTTCAATTCATATGATCTTATATTGAATGTTCTGCGAGAATCGCAAAGTCTGTAAACTTAAATATATATTCTTGTCTAAACCGCAACATATAAGGCGGGTCTTGCGCCTAATGCGATTTACGTCGAGCTCAACTTAGTAAAATGACGTGAAGAATACATGTTAGTTTTCTTTTTCTCAACCTAATAATTTCAAAACGACTGAATCTCAGGGGCCATTTAGAATAAAGGCACTTGTGACCATTCATTGAAAAGGCCATAATGGCATCATTCGACGAGGAGAGACAAGCAGTAATATGATTAAATCCCGCTTCCTTCTTATTTTCACAAATTGTCACAAATTTCACAAATCACAAACACAAATTTTCACAAAGGTAACAGCAAACAAGGCAATTTCTTTGCCTTTCTTTTAAGTCTGAGCTTTCTCTATTTTGTTCTGATCCAAACATTAATAAACCCTAAAAGCAACAGCATAAAAGATTTAGTACTAACGCTAAAATGTAAATAATTGCCACCAATAACTACACTCAACATGTCAAGCTTGTAGTGCGCACAATCGCCTTAAAATATTATGAAATATTTTCTGAACATTATGACACACGGGACTGACAGAAGTAAAGATAAAAAGCTTACAACAGTCTTCATAATTCTTTTGACTTCTTGAAGTGAAACTTTCAGCAGGAGCAGCTCGAATGGTGTTTCAGCGTGGACCGGGCAAGTCTTATATATTCTCTGGTGCAAGGCTCATGACGAAATTGGGACGTTATTTCGCAGGGGGGGGGGGGGGGGGTAAGAGGTGAAGGGCAAAAAAAAGTAGCGAAAATAAAATCGTTGGCATGGCTATTGTAACGTGAGGATGTTGCAATAAAGGGATACTTGACCGCCACATTGTTTCTTTTCTGGAGCGTAGAGCGCAGCACTGCACGACCGCGGATTGCGGGGTTGTCTTATGAAACTTTTCGGTTCATGAACCTTTCATATCGTTAACCCTGTTTTTTCTGTTACCACTGGCCTCTTTCTTCCTTGACAATATTAGCAAACTTTCTTTTGTGGTAACGCTTAACTTTGGCAATTTGTAATATATATATATATATATACAGGGTGTTTCAGAGAACGCAGGCCAAATCGCTCCAGCGAAAACCACTCATCGCAACTAAAAAAGGCATGTGGCATTTTGGTCCTGGGCCAGGGGCCCATTTAGGAAAATTCTTAAAGTTCGGGATAATTAAGTTGTTAATTATTTTTGCATAGTTAACTTTTTTAGTATTGTGTTTAAGGGCATGGTTTCAATTAAAAAATAGCTCAGCCATCATCAAAAAACACTAAATCAACAAATTGCAGGACAATAGAAGGCACGCGAAACATTTTACGGCTTTCTGAAAAACCGCACAAATTCGACGGATTTTGAAGTTTCGGTTTGCTATCGGAGCGCATCTCGGCACTGGCGGCAGCGCGCCCCGTGGAGAGATAGTGCAACCAGCCTCTGCTGCGTCGCACGATGACAGCGCAGCAGAGGTTGGTTGCACTATCTCTCCACGGGGCGCGGTGCCGCCGGGGACGAGATGCGCTCCGATAGCAAACCGAAACTTAAGGTGCAACCCCACCCTTGGTTAGTGTGATTCTGAACCAAAAGATGGCGGTGGGATCGCCTTCCAGGCCTGTACATCAATGCGAGAAATTGTGTGTGGTGGCGCTTCGATACAGTGGGGTATTTTTCTATATTCTGAATTTGATATCCCTGGTCCCTTGCTTGTTTTTCTCTGCACGAGCTTTCTTTGGAACGCACACGGCTGAGCCAGTTCTCGCGCAAGGGGGCAAGTTGACAACGCTCTGAGCTCACGTCTCGAGCAAATGTGGGCAGAACAAAAGGCGAAAATCGTCCTGAGCCAAACGGCGAGGCACATGCACAAAAAAACCACCGACGCGTTGAAAATATAAAATTGCCTGTGCGCCGTTATCGGAGATTTCAGAGGCCATTTACACATATTTCAATGTGATCAGAATCATATGGTACGAATGAAGGTGACGAGAGGACGAACAGTGAACTGAAAAATAAAAGTTTAATCGGCGAATTTGTGCCAAACATAATAAGTAAAGAGAAAGAGCGTCAAGGCAGCAGAAAGGCAAGCGGCGATTCGGCAGCGTAACAGAGAGCGGGAGCAAGACTCACTTGACAAGGTCGCGGGCATCTGCTTATCTACAGTGCATCACTATCTCGAAAGTTCGGCAAAGAATGTTCGAGCGTCGCGTGCTCGGGGCGAGGATGAACTGGCACTTTCGAGAACAAGAAAGCAGGGCAAAAGTTACGTCTGGTGCAAGAATGAAAGCGAATCTTCTAGAAGTCCGTGACCGAGCGTTGCTTTCTCGGCTCTGCGGGTGGCAATATGATTGGCCGGCCGTGAAAACGTGATGGCGTGATAGGCTTGGGTTTCCGAAATTCTAGCTTGAGGAATTAACCACCTAAAAAATCAAAACAAATTAACCATTTTTTGGGCGGTCAGGTGTCTCATTTAGGTAGCTGGGTGTTTATTTTGACCAAAACCACGAGACTGGAAAACACAAAAAATGACACTCAGGTTTAGATGTTGAGTTTGGTAAACCCAAAGCAGGACTGGTGCGGTAGTCATAATAAAAGAAAAAATGCCGATCGTTAACGATTAACTCACAGCAATAAATGATAAGAATTAATTTTAATACGAACCAGTGATAAATGCAATGAATGGCCTGGCAAAGATTCTGGGTCTGTAGATAGCTTTTGCACATAGTTTAAACAATGCACAAACAAACAAAAATGTCACAAAAAACTAGTTTTTTTTTTTTTTTTTTTTTTTTATTGCAAGAATAAACTTGGCATCGCCGAACGCTCATTCTCCGCCCAAAGGTAGCGCTAGAGGTCACAACCAGTTGTCAAAGTTTCAGCCCGATCCGATACTTTATTCGGAATTTATAAGTGATTTTCTGAAAAGTTCAATGGGAAAATGGCGGCCGACGGAGTTTTTGAATACATGGGGCTCTATGGCACCAGAAACCGAAAACGGGCAAAAATGGGCTCCATTTTCCCATATAAATTTTCGGGAAACCACTTATAACTTTTGAATAAGGTGTCCGTTTGGGATGAAACTTTGGCATCTGGTTGTGACCTAGCGCTACCTTTGGGCGAAGAATGAGCGTTAGGCTATGCGTAGTTTATTTTTGCGGTAAAAAAAAGAACCCTGTAAATTTGTTTTGTGACATCCTGTACCAGTTTTAATTTGGCGATTTATGCGCGCAAGTAGTGGTGTGCATAAATGAAAAAGATGCAAACGGGTAGAGTTTGACGTTGTATAAAATATAGTGTAAGCACGCACATGGAACGCTGATTAAGAATGAAACAGCCCCACATTTTACACTAGCGTTGAGCGTATCGAAAGTTAAGGTTGCATCAAAAGCTAAAGCTTGTACACATATATACTTCTCAGGCCGTTATTTTTGAATGCTCATGGTACTCTATTACCCTCAGATTTGGTGTGAGTTGTCCCCTGATTGCTTACAACAGAAAGAAGGAAACATTCTAAATCTGGGTTGATAGAAAAACTCCACCTTTCAATCATCTCGGCGCCGATTATGAGTATTCACTGCCTGCCAACGGTCGCGTGCTTAGAACGAGATTTTCCCACGTGACTTCGTACAATCGCAATTGTTCTTGACAAACAACAATGTTTACTCAGCCAAGCGGTCACATGTGAAACTTAGAATATTTTGTATTGATTGTGGCACACGTTGCAAGTTGCATAGGCTTTCTTACAATCCGCGAAATAGAATTCTCCTGGGTAACCTTGGTCTCTAATGCATGTAGCACACACAAGAGCACGAAATGAATTGCAGTGGGAAACGAAAACAATAATGATAAACAAGCATGTAATCACGCGAAAAACTGAGGGCATTGGACATATACAGAAGGTAAGCTTTGTTTTACTAAATACATTACCAGTAAAGTATTTGGTTTTATCGTGCGAGCGAAGCGGAACATACAAGTGCGAGCATACTGCCCTGAACTACACTTCCAGTGAACAAGCGCACCATCCAAAGCCTCGAGCTCGCTTTGATAGCTTTTGGTGCGCTCAAACCTTTGAAAACACAATTATAACCAATTTGTGTTTCAATTATTTTTATTAAGTACGCTTTTGTCTTTTGCGTTCACGTGCCATTTTCTTAGTTATATAATATTTTTCCAGAAGTCCGACATCTAA